>CAEGAD010052641.1:0-15266 GCA_903067055.1 Poeciliopsis paucimaculata | reverse complement strand
GCTGCGCCAGATGACCTGGCCTCCACAGTCACCGGACCTGAACCCAAACGAGATGGTTTGGGGTGAGCTGGACCGCAGAGTGAAGGCAAAAGGGCCAACAAGTGTGTTTTTTGTAACAAACTCTAGTTTGTGTAACGTGTTTCGTTTACTGAGAAGCGATCATAAACGGCAGAGAACAGATTCGAGGTGAGGCAGGCAGTTCTATTGCCTCATGGCAGGGGGTGCTCATGATCCCAGACATCGTGACTCCACAACTGCAGAGCAAAGAACTAACAGCAAGCTAGCCATTCAGAATAAGTCAAGTACAGCGGTAGATTTATAGTTTTCTTACATCTTTTCAAGTCAACATGGATGACTACATCTCTAAACTTAACCCTCCTGTTATGTTCGTTTCTGGGATACACCAATAATGTTCGTGGGTCAATTTCACCGGGGGAGTTTTTAATCATGCAATAGTGTCAGAAATCAAAAAATTCCTCCAAAACATCTTTGTATGTGATTATTAACTCCAATACTAACCATTTCAATCAATATTTGTGCAATAAGATTTTTTATTTCTCAGAACTTAAGGAACAATGACGACAACCCACTCATTTACTCATTTGGACATAAAAAATGGAATTTACATCTTTTTATGTCCACTGGAAAAAATCTAGACACAAAAGAACAATTTCCTTGAAATTGATCTTTGGTAAAATTTTTTATATTACATTTCATTTTTTCTTTCAATGGGTGATCTTTATAATTGAACTTGAGACAAATATACTGTTCAGGGTCAAATTGACTTGCTGATTAAAATCAAGATAAATGAGTCATACAAAGTATTTATGTTTTTTTCCACTTCTGAGTGTCCATTCAGCAGTGTGGGTGGAGTTTATTTACGGGAACAGAAAAGATTCCCGTCAAAAGTTATATGAACACATGCCTTCTTGCAGTTTCCTAGTGAAGTAAAGAGAATAGTGAGAAATGGGCTTGTGTGTGTGTCCACATGTGCATGTATGCAGCTGATCTGTTGTGTTTGTGGTGAAATATGGTTCATAGCTGCAAGGAAACATAGAATTGGACATTTTTTAAAATATTTTTTTGTACTTAAACTTGATATATTTTTAGTTTTCTCCTCTTTCCACAGCAATCACTTAATAATCGCAAAAACATACTACTGCAACAGACCGAATGTTCTGCTTTTTGTGTGGAAAATATTTGAGGGTTTTCTTGTGTGGCGTTGTCAGTTGCTATGGCAACGAGTCTGTGCTGCGCTGATACACAGAGCGAGAAAGAAGTGATTTTGAGTACTTTAAGGGTTTTTCCTTTTGCTGTGGAGCACAGCACGAAATTAATTATATATACATGTCCAAGTTTGATTGAGTTATCGGAATTATTCTACGGCAGCAGCGCGGCTATGGATGTAGAAGAATAGTCTTTTTGCCCTCCAGTGTTGTCCGCATGTGCAAAATTTCCTTATGTAAACCACAACATGCAGATGGTCTTTATTTGTAAATATGATTATGATTAAGTCAGTGTCTCACCGGCTACGAACCTCACCGCACACAAATATGTATATTTAGTTATAGTTCATAATCATGTATCACTTCATAATTACAGGTCAAAAGGACCACCAGATGTAATTGTTCAGGCTGATGATGGCAGTCTTCTTTGGCACAGGGATTATAGTTGATTTTAGGCAGGGTGAGATGACTCCCTGGGCCAGGGAGAGGCTAAAGACCCTGGTAAAGATGAGGGCTAGCTGTTAGGTGCATGCTCTTAGCATTTTGCCAGGTAGCTTTCTTGGGGTTCAGCCAGGTCCACGTCAGGGAGGGTGCAGACCACCAGTCTGCCATCAGTGCACTCAAGTCCCTTGGTAACACATCACAGCCTTTAAAGCTTGTGATGTCACCTCCCATGTGTTGTTGGGGCTCCATGTGCATCCTGTGGTCCGCCATGGCTGTTTTTATTTATTTTTATTTTATTTTTTATTTATCAAGTAAACTTGAGCTGACCTGTACAAGGTTACTGTACAGCAGCGCTTCTCAATTCCAGTCCTCTGGCCCCTCTGCTCTGCATGTTTGAGATGTACCTCTATTCCAGAACAGCTGATTCAAGTGATTGCATGACCATCAAGTGCTACAGAAGCCTGTTAATCACCCACAAATTCATTCCAGGTGTGTAGCATAAGGGAAACACCTAAAACATGTAGGGCAGGGGGTGTGAGGACTGGAATTGAGAAACACTGCTGTACAGTAACCTTGTACAAAGCTCTGTCAGCTGACCTGAAGGCAACATTGCCAGGGTTCCCACTGGTATTTAGAACAAAAAATTCATGACTTCTCCATGATTCTCCCTGCCCTTCAGTATAATTTTTAATGATCCATGTACAACAGGTTCAGAAAGAAAAGTGTATGACTGAAAGACTAACCTCATTAAGTTGAACAACAGCAAGCATGTAAAAGTGTAGTGCAGACAGAGAAAGAGGAAACATAAATGCTATTTTTTTTTTAAATTGAAGCCCACACAGACATGTATGAATTGAAAACTGTCAATATATATTGACTGAGGAATCACACGATAATGTCAAACAAAAATAACTTAACAGTAATACCAACAAGATTGTACATGCATGTAGAACTAACAGCTTTTTCAAAAGTTCAGAACAGACAGGCACACACACCGCAACACCACTAGTCTTTAACTGAAAGCTTATTCGATGATTGAATAAATGTACATTTCACTAAAATAGAATAATCGTAGGAACTGCCGTGTACTCTGAGTATGACAAAAACAAAGAACAGTTCTCACTGAGACTTCAGTCCTATCATTCAAAGAGCAGTTCAGAAGAGTTGGCTCGTTCGTGAATGTCACATCACATCACTATTTTGCAGACATTGGCCACAGTATTGTTGTACGTGCAACACAGGGACGGACTTAGGAGGGCATGGGCCTCAGTCACTGTCTCCTTTTGCTCTGCCTAAGAGAAGGCTAATGGACAGTACCACCCACCAGGTTAACTCTCCATTTGCACAGTTTACAACAGTCATCCCAAGTTAGTGACTCTTACACTATATTTTGCACACCCACTTACCCCCCAACCCCCACGCACAGACTTGCTGAAAAAATTTAGCAAGTCAGGATTTTTAAAGATCGGTGATCGGCCAGAAAACTGCAATCAGTGCATCGCTGCTTTCTTTTTTATCTGTCTGTTGAACAGTTGATTACTGTAATCAATGAAAAGACCATTATTGCAAACAAAATAGATTTAGTAATTATTAAAGAAGTACTTGAACATCTTCAATATGTCTACGTATTTGACAGAACATTCCTAAGGAAGAAAAACTTCTTCTCTTTTCATCCTCTATGTACTGTATTTATATTTTTCATATCTTTTATCTTTCAATGTTAATCAACTATAGCTTTCTCTCTATCAGTTTTATTTCGTTACCAAGTTCAGATAATCAGGGTGAGTATTTTTCCTCTGATAGTCAAACCTGGTCAGAACTTTTATTCGATGATGACTGGATTTTAGCTGCATGGTAGGGCACGATGCAGTTGAGCCATTTTGTACACTTTGGACCTTCGCCATATGTACGAATAGGAGAGTTCCTCCTGCCCCTGCTGGCTGGAGGCTAGTTTTGCTTTATGCTTATTTGAGCATGCGTGAGCAGAGCAGTCAAGACTATTTTTCTGTGATTTTCGCAGTTTCCTTGCTCTTTCAAGCGTTCTGTTGAATGTTTCCAGTCATGGAAACTTGTTTCAAAGCATCACTAATAATCAGTGAGTATCATTGAGTGATGGTCAGTGATGCATCAGAAATGCGATAACCATCGCATTTTTGATGGTGACTTTTAGCACCATCAAAAATGCGACATGCAAAGCAAAACACATCTGTGATCGATGGAGGATAAATCAGCTTGTGACTGAATGTACTCACCATTTTAAAATTAACATCCATATTTTGACAGCTCCCTACTTCTTACGCCGCCAAGTAAACTCATATAAACTCATTAGTTTTTACCCAAAGTGCGGGATCAGTCCTGCATGAGTTATCTGTAGTCATCTTTGCTACTTGTGACGAAGATCGTGCTTCCACCGCCTCTGACTATGCAGGCATTGGATCTGAGACAGCTTCAGGTCCTGGCAGAACCGTAGAACCGTCCATAAAAAAATTTAAATCTATGACTTTCTAGGTTTTCCATGACAGGTACGAGTCTTGCATTGCAGGCCCTGAGGAGTGTGTGGACCTGGCTGGTCATCCAGGAATGGGATTAGAAAAAAATTTGAATGCCGTGGTTATGGAAAGAATGTCAGTCTGTTTGACAAGGGTTAAATCACTGATATGAATTAAGCAGAGTAAAATCTAAGGAGATTGCAGAAACTATTGAAATTGGGTTAAGAACAGACCAACGCATTATTAAAAACTGGAGGGATAGTGGGAACCCATTGTCTTCAAGAAATGTGGCCGGACAAAAATCATGACCGTTTGTGATTGGCGATCAATTAAATATTTGGTGAAATCAAATTGAAGAAAAAAACAGTAGTAGAACTTACTTTCACTATGTTTAATAGTGACTATGTTTACTTTCACTATGTTTAATAGTGAAAGTAAGAGCATTTCCACACTTACAATATGAAGGGAACTCAAGGGATTGGGACTGAACAGCTGTGCAGCCTTAAGAAAAATTACTCATCAGTAAGGCAAACTGGAAAAAATGGCCTTGATTTGCTAGGGAGCATAAAGAGTGGGCTCTGGAGCAGTGGAAGACAGTCATATATGGTCTGATGAGTCCAAATTTAATCTCTGTGGTGACCAATCCATATGTGAAAATAATGTCTCATGCTTCCTGACCCACTCTTTCACAATTTGAGCCCAATGAATCCTCGCATTATCATCTTGGAACATGCCTGTAAAGTCAGGGAAGAAAAAAACCCATTGATTTCTGGTCATTCAGTATATTCAGGTAGTCAGCTGGCCTCAATAATCCAGTGTTGCAGAAGCTTATTGAAACAATGACAGCAAATGAGTGCCATAATCAAAGTCTGTCCAATGAAATTTTAGAATGTGCAACGTTTTCTTGATGGCGACTTTTTTTTGACCAGATAAAAAATATATATATAGTGATCTATTGATATTGACTGATATAAAAATTTGTCTTGTGACAACAATGTGTTCCATGGTGCTCAGCTCTACGTTTTCAAAATACATTTCTCCTCTACTGTTAAGAAGTTTGTGAGCAGGGCTTCCCCCAGAAAAATTGCTAAGCTCGGAGGTCGGGGGACCCGGGCGATCCACCGGTGGTCCGCCGTGTTTTTGTATGAAAAGATGTCAAGTAGACAGGAAATGTAAAATTATTACTGCGTAATTATTTGTAATGGGAAAACATCATCAGTGAAATGCTATTTAAACCCCCAATTAGTCTGACAAACAACAAATCAAAAATATGCAATTAAAATGAATATCAATTATTTGTACTTCTGTTTAATCCAAATTATATCAGCAGCTCCTTAAGGCCCCCTTGGTGTTAAATTTCATTAAATAGTTTCAGCATATATAAAATAAAATATTTTAAATTGTTTAACATTTAGATGTAGGATTTTAAAGAGCAATATTCATAGATTGTTTTATCACAGCAACAATCTGATGCTCTGAGTTGAATCTTTGACATTGAACTTTCTTTGTTCACAAACACAAACTAGTAAATTGCAATTATAACTGATTGCTTTTTACGTTGGCCAGAAAAACTACTCTTCCTCTCCCAGATTTCACTAAATCTAACACAGAAGCTGCTAGAGAGGGCTAGGAGGTCTGGGGCCTTTGTACAAAGTATGCGTTCGGACAAAAAATAAGCGTGTATATATATTACTTTGAGAGTATCAACCTGAAGGCTGATACACACAAGTCGGCATGTATAAAAGTGAATATGGCATTTTTACTTGCTGTGAAAATGTGAGGCAGTCACACAAACATTTTTGTGGACAATAAAGTACAAAGCGGCAAATCTCACCTAAATACACTAAAATCTGACTCCATTCAATGTTAATTAACCTAAGGAGCATCTAACTCATGTTTTAAATCTTTTATTGTTTAAACTTCAACAGTGAAACTATAAACATATTTATCCTGTGACAAGCATTGAGAGCTTGTCACTGCGAGAATTGATTGTAACATTAGTCAGCTTTACGAATTTGTTATTTATTTGCAACGTGGACACGGAATTCAATAGGTCTCCTCTGTTCTGACTACTGGTGAAGGTATGGTGTTGAATGGATGACTGTGTGAGACTGGCTGCAATGCTGAGGAAGCAAAGTGGTTAGTGGCAGAAGTTGAAGCTCGTTCAGGCTGAGCCATAGAACATTGTCGCCACAAAAGTCAGCAAACAACACAGAAAAGGAATTACTAGATTTATTAGGAGTAGTTGTTTTGAAAAAAAGTCACTTGAGGGTCTGAACATTTGATAAATATAGTGACAATGTAGATAAGCTAAGTGTTTATTTTGTTCAGATCACGGCCACTCATCCCCATACTCAGCTGTGTCTCTCGGATCCACCCACTTTGTTAGAAATGCTTGAAAACTATATAAAAAAATTTATCTTAGCATTTTCAGAACTCGTTAAGTTTTCCAAAAGTTAGAAAGCACTTGTACATTTACAGAATAATCACTGTCCTCCAGGGCCTACCGTCACTTTGTCAACAGAGCAGCTGCCCCAAGATATGCCTATTTAACAATAGTCAGACAAGGCCAATTGCCGATATATATATAAAAAAGGCAAGTAATGGTCAATTTATTAATCTCCTTCTACTTTAAAGTTAAGAAACTTTAAAGTAGAAGTGTTGTCTTATGTGAATGTTCATGCTTACCTGTCCTGTCTGTCTCGGATATCTGTCTTATAGTGATCTCTATGGTCTTTCCCATTGCTGAAAGAGGAGTATGGTCTTTTCCTGGAGTCCACCACACTGGTCTTCTTGTGGTACTCAGAGCTGTGTCTGTCTTTATTGGTGCTGCTTTCAGAGTATCTACCTGAAGGCTGATGTCTGTCTGAGCAGTAGCTATCTCTGCTGCTGTCATCTTGGTGGGAGCTGTCCTTCAATCTTTCAACATCTATGGACAGAAAACATATCCAAAATGAATCAACAGTGGCTTCTTGATATTATTATACATTCAAAAGACACTTACCTCCATGCTTATAGCCTTGAGTGTTTATAGTTCTAGTGTTCTGCTCCACAATCTAGAGACACAATAGTCATATTCTATTAAGATGACAATACCCTGGCATAGATTCTCAGTTGTCTAGGACATGACAATAAATACATAGGACATTGGAATACTTCTCTTGCTCCTTTAACATGTTTTACCTTACATACCAAAGTCTTCTTCAAGTTCTGAAAATGGCTGGAAGTAACATACTTCTTAAAGACAAAGAACACTTATTTGGCGACAGCATTGTGCACATTTTTGACAGGGAAGGAACTTGTGAGATGAGTGATAGAAGCCATCAAAACTAAACAGAGCAGGTGGCCTCAGATTTTATGTTTATAACACCTGCTGTACAGCATTGACTTAATATCATTGCGCTGAATTCAACATATAATAATGGTAATATAAGAAAAATGATACTAATAATTAAAGCTGCAGGCAGCCTCAAACGGCCCTCACAGCTTGGAGCCGCTCCGGCCTCACGGCAACCGTGGGAGCTCCAGCAACGCCATCCGCTCACCACCGTCAACGGTCTCGTGCAGCTCCTGCACCCATCTTCTAGGCGATACGCATCGATGTGTTCAGCAGTGCTTCCTGACAATGCACATAAAATCTGGTGCAGATCAGCTGATGTAGTGAGCTGATCTCGGAGTAACCATTTGACAATGGAGTCAAATTGCAATTTAACGCTAATGGGCTCTTTAAATGACAGATTTTTGTGAAGCTCTAAAGTTTGGTGCAAATCAGATGATTCATTTGATTTAGAGACAACTGTATGAATACAACAAGGGATTGATATTCGCCATTTAGTAACGCCTACATTGTTCAGCCAGCAGCCAGCGTTGACAGAATTCATCATCATGTCACTTGGCACAGGTTTAAATCTATATGAATCAAAGAGTAAAAGTAAGACATCCAGCAGAAAAGAAAACGGGTGACTTCCTATTGGAAGGGGGCAATTGATGTTATCAATTGACCATGTAAATGTAATGAAGGGTATTTTGTAATGACATAGAAAGTCTGATGCAGCTGTGAGCTTGCATGTAGAAGTTATTGCACCTTGATGTTTTATGGCGAAGATGGATTTTGACACTTAGCCACGCCCACATGCTTTAATGTACAAAAAATCTGAGGATAACTTTTGACCTTCAATGCCTCAAGACAGTGCAAGCTGATTCTGAAATCTGTGTCTCAAAAACTGTAGGACGAGTTCGACCAGATACGAAGTCAAAAAAAGACGAGGTGGCGGTTTTGATCCAAAATGGCTGATTTCCTGTTGGGTTTGGACCATGGCTCCAAGAGACTTTTTTGTAGGTCTCTTGGAGCCTACAAAATGGCTGTGGTAAATGGCTTGGCATACCAAGTTTCATAATTGTCGGTCAAAGCACGACTGGGGCTGATTTTTCAACATAATCTAGGGGGCGTTGTGGAGGAATTAGGCCACACCCACCAAATATTGGACTGCATTCCTGTCAGAGGGTCAATAAGGATCGATCACAGTGAGTTTGGTGTAGCTCTGTGTAGAGCCAAACGTATAGCAACGCCATGAGGTGTCATTTCGCTGCGCCGCCATTGCCACGCCCTCCAACGAAAATTCTTTGTGCTTTAAAGTAAGTGAGACCAACTAGTTATCTAGAAGATATCCAGAAGATAACTAGTTGGTCTGCACCTTTTTTTCTTATTACTTAAGAGACTGTGGAGTACTCATTATTTTTACAAATTTAGAGCACACTTATAATGTCCAGAGAATACTTATACTTATCTAGCAACCCAGAAGTCTAGAGGATACTTACTTGCACTTTATTTAGCAACCCAGAACAGGGATTAGAACTTAGAATGCAGAAAAACTACCTTAGCAACAACATTTTAGACTCCTATTCTTCCAAACCAGAAAAGAAATTAGACCAGAGGATACTTACTATAATTATCTACCAATTCTGAATAGGAGTATCTAGTTTATTTACTTTGGATGAACATTATTAGCTTTTCAAACAGCCAACCAGGATCACTCATGCCAAGTTTGGTGCCAATTGACCTTTTTATGTGAAAGTTCTAATGCTTCGCTTGCTTTGGCGAGAACGCCAACTTTGCTGCACACCGGAACATATACAAAACCAAAATTTTTTTCTGAATTTTTAAATCCTCCACCCCTTAAATGCATCCTGACCAAAAATGAAGCCAATAGGTTGAAATCCCTATGAGTTCGTTAAAGTTCAACGTGAGTAAAATTTAAAATGACCAAAATTTTACCTTTGACCCAAAATGGCCACCTTTCTATACATTTTAAGGGGTACCTCCAAGACACTTTTTTTTGTTGATTTGGTGGGATCTACCTATGTACTGAGTTTCTGATCTCTGTGGCCTATGGTTTGTCCTAGCTCACATTGTGGGGAACTGTAGAACACTTTGGCCACACCCACTTACGATTCCACTGGAATCCCAAAATTGTTAGTTGACAATTTAGAGTGAAGTGTGGTGAGTTTTTGAATATGCTAAAGCCTCCAAAAAGCCAAATCATCTGACGAAAGCATAATAAGAAACGGCGCAATTACAATAAGTCTTTGCAGCGCTTTCGCTGCTCAGGCCTAATGACAATAATAAGTATTTATAAAGGGCTTTCAAACAAAGCACTGCACATTTACAAAGAGAAAACAAAACAATGCAAATGAACCAATGAAACAAAACATTAGGACTCAAAACAGACAGGACTGAGTGAACAAGTGTTTCTTAAATTTGCTTTAAAAATCTCCACAGAACATGTCTGTGCAATTAAGTCTGTTACTTCCAACCATGTTCAGACCAAAACAGGTCGTTTGGATGACAGGCGAAACATCTTTAATAAGAGAGATCCTGTTACCTTTTCTTTAAGTATTTAATGTTAAGAGGAGAAGAATAAGGTTTAATTCAACGATTTTACATACTTGGGCATTTTCTTGTCTTTTCTTGATTGCATGCTTATAGAGTTTGTGCAGTTTTCTTGCATCAAACTCTGTGAATTTAGAGACAAATATCCACAGGTTCCTGTAAAACAAAATGAATGTCATGTGGTTCAATGACGTTAACCACTTTGGTCAGAATCTGTAACATACTATCAATTTATTTTAACTCTTGCATTGAAATTTATCATAGTATTTTGATCTGAGAAAATCAACAGTTGCATTGTAAAAACTAACTTTCTCCATTGCTTGATCTGATCAGGATTTGAATATTCCTTCAAACACTGAGTGATGTGGTCCCCAATCTTTATGAGGCATTGTCTGGTGTGCTCCAGCTGCTCGCGCTCTGACAGTCCTTTCTCTGGTCTGTCCAACTGCTTCAGGGCAGCTTTGACTGGACGCATTCTCTCTTTACACTGCAACATTAAACAGACACTTTGTTCAAGTAACAAACACAGGTACAATGACATACATGTAAAATCAAAGCTTTTTAAGCCAAATCTACTCTGTTAAGACTTTTGTCTTGAATCTGCATCCCTCTGTTTAAAGCTCGGTTTGGTTACCATGGAATAAGCACTGGGATTATTTGGATGTGACTGTGAGCAGCAACTACTTGTATCTTTATGGATGTTCCATGAAATCTGTTATTATTGGAACTCTCAAAAAAGTGGGAAAAGTCACAACGGCAACCATTTTGTTTTTCTTTTTTTTTTCTGCAGACTAGTCACTGAAAGGCTTTGAATTCTTTGCCTTCACTGTGTGGCGCACAAATGTTGAAAAGGTTGATGGAATAATAACACCTGCAGACTTGTATAACAAAAGGTTCTGTCTATATGCTGTTACAGGCAAGTATATTTAGACAAGGCTTTAGAGTGGGACCAATTTGGTTAAAAGTTTCTAATTAGCGCGACTGAAAAATATTTGGGGTTGAACCACATTTCCTTTTCACCAGTCAAAGGAAATGTGTGAATAGTGAACAGTCCAGTTCTTTTTACTCTGTTCACCCTCTTACCTGGCTCCCCTCCTCTAACAGGGTTCTAAAGTTTGCAGATACTACCTTAATGGGTCTGATAAACAATTATGAGGGACAATATATATAATCTTTAAAATAACAAATGTGTGCTTAAAAGTATTTTATTGTTCAAATTAAAGCAGTGTCAGTCTTCAGCCAAATAGCATCAATGTGAAAAGTTATACATTATTTAATTTTAATAAGTACTGTTGGAATGGAGAGATGAAAAATGAAAAAGAGTTGGACACCCTTAAGTGTAGGATAAGCTACTCACTGATAATAAAGGACAGGTGAACTTACAAATATACAGTTAGAACGGTTACTTACAGAGAGATAAATTGGATTGAAAAAAGTAACATTTGTCTCTTAAAGACGGATAAAAAATAGAGGTGTTTGAGTGTCTGGGATAAGAAAGAGAAAATTAAGAAAATGCATCATGAATTTACTGACAAAATTTTTCCTGATATGCTGAATCAGAAATTAAGACAACCCACAAGCAAACAAATTTTTCTTCAAGTTTTTCAAAACCAATTATTTTTTTGCACCTTACCCTCAGGTCTCTTGTGTTGGACAGCAAAGTTTCTGCCACCCTATTGTCACAGATTTCTATTCATGTCCCTCCAAACTACCCTAGGAGGCAAAGAGATGACTGCAGCAGATTAGAGGTGTGCCCATCGGCCACCGATCATAATCGCCGGATTTCCGGGAAGAAGTATATGACTGGTGATCGCTGATCACTGTCTTTTGTTGCCGATCACAAAAACTGATCACTTGCATCTCGTACAAGTGATGCAAGTGACTGCTTCTGGAGAAGCCAGTGTGTCATGTATCTTCTTTCTTTCACACTGCGTAAGCTCGCGCCACCAAATAAGCAATGTCATGTGGAACTTTAACGTTTTGAGAGTGATTGGGGAAGTTCAAAATGCATCACCACAAAAAATTTATATGACATTTAAAAAAAAAGGCACTTGATGGAATATGGTTATATCAAGGGTCAATGCAGGTAAAAAAAGACATCCAGAGTGATCAGGTAGCAGATAAAGCAGCTCACAATTGCCAACACTCACCCGAATGAGCATGACGGTCAGAACGGCAAGCTAAGCAAATAACCCAAAAATAATTTCATTCCTCAAACTAGCGTTGTAGAAGGCTGGGTTGTGCTCTTGCTTTTGGGCTGCTGCTACGCATTACTGAGACGTAATATTTCACAGATGTAGCACCATTCGCGCTCCACCTGGCAGTGAACTCTCACATTAAACATCTTAAAGCTGCAGGATGCAACTTAAAAAAAAGTTTTAACATATATATTAAAACTTTTGCTGTCCTAACATGAGAATCTGTGAGAATAAAAAATCTTGGCCTCCTCCATGTATTCTGCAGAATTAAACACTCTGTCAGAAACAATCAATCAGAGCTAGCACAAAGCAGCTGGCCAAGCTATTGGGCAGTTTTGATCTAGTAACTTAGGATTGTTAATTTTAATGCAACCTGCATTTGACTTTGAATATTTCCTTTTGTACTTGACAATACTTGATATATACAGTGTTGAGATTGTCTTTCTTATTTCACAAAGACGTTCCAGTGTCTTTGTAACTAATGTAACCTCTTCTTCAATCTGTCTTTGGAGCATGTATTTCTCATCCTCTTTTTCTGGTAAATCCCCCAGAACAGTTAATTGGGTCCTGCCCATAGCAATGCCTAAGGAGAGCATTGCATGGCAGGCACCTATTGTTCTACACCTAATAGAACGCCTCTTTATTATTATTATTAGGGCCTGCCCATAGCAATGCATAAGGAGAGCATTGCATGGCAGGCACCTATTGTTCTACACCTAATAGAACGCCTCTTCATTATTATTATTAGGGCTTGCCCATAGCAATGCATAAGGAGAGCATTGACTGACTTACGAAGCCTGTATGGCCTAATAAATCAGAATCAGCGTTTGGTTCTGTTACTGCATCAGAACCCCTTTTAGGATTTGCAACTGAAATTGCGAAGCAAGTCAGTCACTGCCTCCATGCATTGCATGGCAGGCACCTATTGTTCTTCAGCTAATAGAATGTCTCTTTACATATTTGGGGCCTGCCCACAGCAATAGCAATGGAGGCAGTGACTGACACCTATTGCAATGGCAATAGGTTCCTGCCATTGCATGCAGGCAATGCATTATTGGGGCCTGCCCATAGCAATGTATAAGGAGAGCAGTGACTGACTTGCACAGCAAGGCGGAGCCATTTACCTTAAATAAGGTATTACCTATTTCTCATACTTATGAGACATGTTCAGCATACTGAATGGAGTAAGTCAATTACGGACAACATGCTAGTGATGCCCCACATGCTACTGACAGTATTCATGCTAACATTAGCATTTTGGCTAATTTTAGCTTTTACACTCATTTTAACATACTGAATGGTGCAAGTCCATGTTAGTGAACAGTTTTGTGATTCTCGACATGATACTTTGCAATTTTTTAGCCAAGCTTAGCATTGATGCTAATTTTTAGCATCAGAACCCTGGGTCCAAACCGACGGGCACACTTTGGCAGGCCCTGGTTAAATTTCTTCAGAAATTTTCTAGTTTATTTTTTTTAATCCTTCACTGTTAATGCGGCTCGTACTGCTGCGTGTACCCCCACACAAGTGGTATCAAAACGTGCGGCTCGATGTATAAAAGGGAGCTATTACTTGTGGCGGAATTTGGAGTTACCATGGCGACATAATTAGCGAAAAACAATCCCAAAGGGTCTCAGACAAAAACTAGATGGTAACTGAGGTTTTGTTAGAGTGTGGGAAGGAGTGCGATTTTGACCCCAAATAAAATTTGACGGTTTTTGAATACGCATCATGGTTCCCGAACGGGAAGGAGTCGTTTGGACTGCTTTTTTCATTAAAACTGACTGGGTGTCTCACAAAGATAGAAATCTTTCTCCACCTCTGTCTCACACACATTACAGTTGAGCTGCTCTTTAGAACTACAATTACTGAAGGTTAGGACTACAACATGGCGGAACACTCAGTGCCTACAGAAGAGGTCAGAACTGAATGTAAAAACTACAAACATGATGGAACTGTGAGTTACTACTGAGGAGGAATGAGCTGGCCTTTAGAATTACTTGTGTTTTGGGCATTTTATGACTGATTTTAACCAACCATTGTTACACACATGATTAGTGTGGCAATTTTAAATTAAGCCTAATAAAAATTTCAAAATAAAAGACAACACAATTTTTACATCAGGTAATTGCTTTTTTAAGCATTATATAACTGATTTAACCCAAGAACTCGTACACTTGGGATTAGTTTGGTAATTTAAAACAAAGCTTACTGAAAATTTCAAAATAAAAGCCTTCACATTTTTCACATTAAGAAATTGCTATTTTGGAAATGACATAACTGATTTAACCAAATCACTGTTGCATATGGTATTAGTTTGGCCCTTTAAATTGAAGCGTACTGAAAATTTCAAAATAAAAGCCTTGACAATTTTTACACCAGGTTATTGCTTATTTGAGCTTAATATAATTTATTTAACCCAATCACTGTTACTCATGGGATTAGTGTTGCCATTTAATAAGCTTACTGAAAATTTCAAAATAAAAGCCTTAATATTTCTTTTTGGATAGTGCAATAATATTACCCTGCATTATCTTTTTCTCTCTGGTTAGGGCTTTGCCTTGGCAGAAGTAACAGTGATTTTACCCAATCCAAATAAAAGCCTCGACATTTTTTCATCAGGTAATTGCTCTCTTAGGCATTATGTGACTTTTTTTTAACAAAACCACTGTTACACTTTGGGTTAGTTTGGCAATGTAAAATGAAACTTAATGAAAATTTCAAAATAAAAGCCTTAAGATCCCACTCTGGCAAGTGCACCGCCATAGGCAGTGCAATAAGGTTATCTTGCATTATCTTTTTCTCTCAGGTTGGGGCTCTGCCTCATTTAGGGTGAGCATATTGTCATTTGGGAAAACCAGGAGACCTTGGAGTAGGGGGGGGGGGGATGTCTGTTCCCATGCATAGAGATGTCTGTGGTATGCACTCACTTAACATAGGCCTACGTAATCCTACAATAACATAGTTACAGTTGGTTTATTAAAAATGCTTTTCAGTAAAAGTCAACAGCAATAACTCT
>CAEGAD010052640.1:0-72242 GCA_903067055.1 Poeciliopsis paucimaculata | reverse complement strand
GTGGAATGCAGTTCATATCAAAACAGCAGCTCTGGGAAGGTATTCTGACATCCTGCAAAGAAATTCAAGCAGAAACTTTCTACAAACTCTCAAGTTCAATGGATGCAAGAATTGTGCAGTTGATATCAAAGAAGGGGTTGTCTGTTAACATGTAACTGTCGGTTAAGATGTTTTTGATTTTAGTACATGTGACCACTTAATGCTGCACATTCAAAGAATAACCATTTGCAGTTCTTTATAATCCATAAAATGTTTTTAAAACTTGCTGGGCATAATAATTTGGAACAATGCATTTTGAGTTTTTTTTTATATTTGAAAAAAATCCTGTAGTCATTGTGAGGTTTGTTTAAATAAAATGTGATTTATACCCTAAATATTCATGACTTGAAAATTATACTGACCATCATTTGCATTGATTTACAAAAAATCAGAAAAAATATCACTTGCATAACAAAATTGGAACATGGTGTAAATACATCATAGTACTTAAGGATGTCCTGTTTGATCATGTCTAAATTGAAATGCCATTAGAATTAGTATTTTAACGACTCAACCTTGTCCAACACACCATTAAACTGAGCTGCATTTTGGTTCTAGACAAATAAAACTATAGTTACAAAATACCTAGCCCAATCCCGGGACATTAATTCACCAGAAAACTTGTGAGGCAACTTCAAACATGCCATTTCTGAGGCAAAACGAAGAAATGCAAAGAATTGTCTAAGACTGAGTATATAGAGTAGTTCTCAGAAAGTGACTTTACAACTAACCAGTCAATCGTTTAGAAATAATTCATCAAACTGAAAATAAAACAGAACAAAAATTCTCCTTGTGCCAACAGGAATCAGTCCGTTTTTCACAGAACAAAATCTCCTGAAATGCAATGAAAAACATTTCTCTCATTAATACATGATTCATATAGAAATGACTGGGATGATAAAGTAGATTTTTTGACAGGTAAATAAAGATTTCCTTTCATTTAAGCAATGTTTTGGGTGCGAGTTGTCATCCTTTCTGCGCAACATTTTGGTACTGCTGGCACAAAGAACAGTGTGCCTGACATAATTGGGTCCCTTTTGGCTCTGAAAAGAGCATGCAAGCCGATAAAAGCTGGCAGGTTGATCAAAGCATTAGCGCATCTGGATCAACATTGTACACCTGACACAGTTGTAGTTTAGCCAGACAAAAATCAAACTATCAGAAAATGCATTTCAGAGAGTATAAACAACTAAAGCAACTGAAACATGTTGATGTGGTGGCATCTGTAAAGTTCAATTCTGTATTTTATACTATTTTTAGTAGAAGAAAAAAAGTTTTATAACTGAGCTCATCCCTTGACCATAGTTTTGCATGCTCATTTATTTTATTCATCTTTGCAAAGATGAATAAAATAAGTCTTTCCCCATTGTCTCTTTTTCAACTTTTTTGTATTAAATTTTTTCCCCTCTTGATTTAACATGCATAGATATCTCTGTCTTTTTTCATTTTCTTTACCAGCATCATTCTTCCAATCCTCCCTACAGCGCTCCTTCACCCCCCCAACCTTAAACCTATTCTTTTCCACTCGTTCACCAACCCCACCCTCCTTGAATTTCTTCCTCTCTCATATGTCAGTTCCCAGTCCAGCCTTCCACTTGCCTCGTCATCTTTTTCACACAGTCCTGTCCCTCTAATAGGGCCTGTATCATCATATCATATAATGTAGAACACCAGATCACAGTCAGAGATGAAAGATGGTGTCCACCTGTCCCCTCCACCACCCACACACACACACACACACAACTGCGCTCACACACACACACACACACACACACACGTCAGTGGTCAAATGGGACATGGATCCAAGTTGATGGCTGTCTCTGTGAACATTTCTGCCCCTCATGTTTGCACCAAAATGCTGATGGGGTTGTTATAGCTATGACAGGTGAGTTGGTGTGTGTTGCAGGGGTGTCCAGTGATGTTTGTTTTAACTGCCAGGGGCTTTTGTTAGGAGACAAAGGATGCCTCGGAGCTATAGTGTCAAATCTGCAGGTAACCATCAAAATAAAGCAAACACCAACACAAAGTGTCTAGGGAGTGTTAAAATAGCTCCGCTTCCTTCACATCAGTTTGGTGAAAGCCTTTTTCCCCCTACAAAGTTATAGAAAAAAAGAGCTATATCATTGACTTTTATGTCCACAGAAGGATAGAATGAAGTCATACAATAAGAGGCTGGATGAAAAAATAAAGTATTTATACAGATGAGACACAAACGTTTGCAGATTCAGTTTTTGCTGATATGTTTAGATGTATAATAGCCAATCAAAATTTACTGGATATCTTCTGTAGATAACAAGGAACGCATTTTAAAGCTTACATTTGGTTGAAATAATTAATGTCTTGTGTCAATATGATGTTATTTATGACATGTCACCAGATGTCTCTACATGTAGTGATAATGGTCTGAGATGTGTAGTGCACCTAGGACAAAGAATAGGTACTTAATTCATAAACACCTACCTAAATGATCTGGAGAAGTGTGCTTAGGAATTCAGTTCATTTTAATTCAACACATTCGTCTTCAATTTAGCTGAATGTGATTCAGTTCAATCTAATTCTGCTCTTGAGCCGTTTTTATAAGATCCAAATCATATTCAGTTCAAATAGAACCATTTTATGACACTCCAACCAGATGTTATAGTCAGATTTAGAGCCAAATACATGAAGTCCAAAATATAACAGAAATAGTCCAATTCAGTTTGTCATTCAATGTAAAGGTAAAAACTAGTCTAGGGAAACTGAATCATCTTGTTATCTTTGCTACAATACTTCATTTCAATCACAACAACGAGGCATATAGCAAAGCCCATTTCATTTAAAACTGAGCTTGATTATTCAAGTACAATATACAGTAAAGCATAGGAAAAAAAGTGTCACAAGGAATAAAAGAAATCTAAAAAAAAAAAAAAAAAAAAAAAAGAATTCTCTTTTGTGGACGTGGGCTGTCTCACATAAAAATGGTACATCTGGCTAGTTTCAACTACTTTTTCAGTCACAATAGATTTTTCTTAAACCAAATACAAAACAACCAAATTTATTAATAAAAGATTTTTCAATTAACCTGAGATCTATATTTAAAACAATGAAAATGCAAGTAACTAGGGAGAACCGATCAGACATGGGTAGAGCATAAAATCCACACCCAGACCACATTGAAATGCAGCATGGTGGTATCAGTGGTAGCATAGCATAAAAACAGATTTTTTTTTGTTTTGAGAGTGGAACATTTGTACATGGAGTTCAAAACCAGGTCTCTTGGGTAACATTTTACAAATGTTCTGCTTGGCCAGGATTGCCTCCTAACCCAGAAATCAGATTCTTCAGCTGAGCCATGGACAGTGTGCGCCTACTGAAAAAGAACATATCTGGCACATTAAACAAAAGCACATCTGCCAAATGTTAAAGAAAGAAGGAAAGAACAAACAAAAGAAAGAAATAAAAGAGGGCACATAAGTTTTTAACAATTTTAGCTAAACAGAAGGGTATTTTCCATATTTCTGTGATATAAGGTTGATTTCAAGGAAATATCTTAAAAGCATCAAATTGCTTTGTTACAACTACATCTGGATTTTTATAATCTCCTGGAGTTTATGGTGCTTGTATATTCCAACTTCCTTCCACAGCCAAAACAATGCATTTAAAGTTAAGAGAAGATTCTGAAACCACTTAAATGTGAGTGCAGGTCACTTCACCTCTTCAGGATCTGTTTTCATTTTAATTTTGGCCTACTTTTAAAATCGTGAAAGCGTATTCCTATCAGACACTGCTTTGTCATGTTATAGTTGTGTGGTTGGAGTTTAGCCAAAGGTATTGTTTGAACATTTATGATAGTGAAATACTAAAACATACGAGACAAACATAGATGTGGATGGATTTGTCATTTTAAAATGCATTGCCTTTCATCCCAACCTGCTAGCCATAAACAAACCATGTTCTATGAATCTAATCAAATTATTGAATGAATCTTTTCATTCATTCGTTATTTTTGCTAAAACAAAGCAAAAAGAAAAAAAAAATCTAAAGTATTTTAGGACATTTAGGCATTGTTTAGATTATAGAAAATAACTTTTTCACAGTTGTCATTTTATACAATGTAACAACTTGTTTTCATGTGTAGCCTATATGAACATTTTTGTGTATATATATATATATATATATATATATATATATATACACACACAATTTAAATCTTGAAGTATTGACATTTTATCAGGGACCAGACTCTGTTGTGCAAGAAGCTAATCTTTCCCATTGTGGCATCTACACATTTCACACGTTTCCCCAGAAACAGTCGGAGATCAATTCACTCACTCAAGTCATAATCAACATTGGACAAAGTTCTAATTATTTTCCTTTTCCAGGTTCTCGAAGCAGAGCAGGGGGATTTATCTTTTCCTTTCTCAGATTTATTTTCCTGCGTAAATATGATATCAAGGTGAACCAACACAATCTGATTTGAAGCATGAAAGTATGATTTTAACCTCTGATGAAACATGTTCCATTCAAACTGAAGTTTAATGTGAATGATGCAAGACAACACCCTTGTTAAAATGTTCTGTTTTTTTTCCATGAGCATGACCTTGGTAGATGCATTCAGGTAAAAGTGAGGAGAACTTCTCAACTCAATTATGTGTTAGAAATGTTTTGCACCCTTCTGTGCCTTCCTCCTCTTTATATAATTTTTTTTTTTTCTTTCCCTCAAGACTGCATATACTATTTCACTTTTATCTACAGATAGCAGGACTTTGTGTTATCTTTTTTTGTTTGGGGGAAGATTCAGTAGTTGCATCCACCCCATGATCCCAACAGACGACAAGATACAGAAGTGCGAGTCTGCAAAGTTTACACAAAGAAAATGAAGGGTTACTGAAACCCTACTATTTTTCTGCTTACTCCCTCAGTAAATCTAGGAAGCCATAGATGGCTTTAGTGTTCTACAATAAGCCAAGCAATTGTAGTTCGCTTAACAAGTGGCTCAATCAAAAATTTTAATTAGGTGTACCATAAACAAACAAATACGGAATTTATTGTGTAGAAGACATAATTCAAGAAGACTAAACCAAAATCCTTCTGAGGTCATATGACACATATTTAGGAATTAAGGATATAAAGACAAGATCCTGACACTGAATTTAGTATTTTGTAAACCGATATCACAGGAATATCTGCCTTTCATACCTGACATTTATTTATCTGGCACTGGTAGAAACACCCTCAGGAAAATAATGTTGACAATTTAGCATAGTTTGTTCACCAAATAATTGCTGTATTTTTGAATATGGGAAAAAGTTCTGGCATATTCTGGTGTATGGGTGGCGTAGCTTCAGCTGACATATATACAGCACAAAATCAGCACTACTGCAAATCATCTCAGCCATCTGAACCCTTGTAGATGTCTCATTTTCCTGGCATGCAGGATTTGTGAAAGTGATGCTGAAGCTTGCTCTACTATCTAGATAATTCAATTAGTAAATATCTGACCATTTCCAGAATATTTACAAAGCAAATCTAATTCAATTCAGAAATGGTGAATTGTTCTATAGATTTAAGAAATAAAAATAACTTACATCCTCCAGTGCAGGGGTGTCAAACTCCAGTCCTCAGGGCCACTGTCCTGCCACAGGTACAAAACACTGGAATGAAATGGCTTAATTACCTCCTCCTTGCGTAGATAAGTTCTCCAGAGCCTTGCTAATGAGCTAATTATTCTATACAGGTGTGGTGCAGCAGAGGCACATCTAAAAGTTGCAGGGCAGTGGCCCTCCAGGACTGGAGTTTGACACCTGTACTCCAGTGAATTGCACACGCTTGCTCCCAATATACATACACTATTCAGAACAGGAATACATCAAAATCAGCAAGGTATGCAGATTAAATCTTCATACCTTGAAGACTTGATCATATTTGCCGGTTTGCAAAACACTTAATATGCATTTTTTGATATTGAATCAACAGTGTGACAGCAGCCTTAACAACTGTGAGTGCATTCAAGAAAATGTCATTCAGATGACCTGTTAATGTGTTCATTGACTAAATTTTGTATTTGGAAAGTCCTCAAAATTCTAAGCTTTACTTATGGCAACCAGCTATAGCATTTCTGCAAAGGGCAAAAAGTCAGTAAAATATGCTACACTGCAATAAAATATACAGTGAAAACTTTAAGAAAAAAAGTTTCTATAACCAGCACACTGACTCATAGTAGATTGCCCTTTCACACCTTGGTATTTTTGGCTGGTCTTTGGAGTGGAGAAGGCTTCATTTTAGCCTTGAAATGGGGAAATAGCGCAAAAACCACAGAATCATATGTTGACATGAGGGTGCTCTGAGTGTTCCACTGCAGTTCTATATACTTTATATATAGTCTACAAGTGTGGAGGTGCTCTTTTGTCAAAAGTGAATTACTAATATGATAGTTGTCTGTTATCATTTTTGTACTTTAAAAACAGTAGAGCTTGCTGTGGGGTCGTTGCACTTTATGCTCAATCTATCTGCAAAGTCTACCCTTAATAAAACAGTGGGGCTGACTATATTTAACATTTCTTGGTAAAATTGAAAGTGCAGCAAAGTTTTCTTGCTGCACCTGAGAGTTCAAGAAGGGCAGCTAGCATATACTTCTTACTCATGTTACGAGCCATGAGTGACTGTTGGCGTGCAGTATGTGACGTAGTGATTGGCATGAGCAACATATCAATTATGATACAGTTATGTTGTGGGCCAGCCATGAGCTTGATTTCAAGATGAAATGAGTAAAGATGTACTTACCATGTATGGATATGAAACTGGATACAAAATTATGAATTTATATAATTATATTACATTATATCTAATGGAGCAGCAATGAAATTTGGTGTTTCTAAGCAGGGATAATTTATGGCTTAGTACTTCATCAAATAAGCCAAAGGGAAAACAGTAGTACAAGTAAATAAGTAGACTTCAATGTATAAAACTCAGTGTTGGAAAACCAGGGCTGGTTGCATGTGATATTCTTGCTCAAGGGCTTTGCTATAAAGACAGCCACATCAGCTTTGAGGCACTTTCACTCATCAGTTGGAACTGCCCTGCACTGCAGCCAAAAGTGTTTTATACTGAATCAACAGGATACCTTAAACCAGCTCTGGATACAAACACCTCCAGGTTACCTGGACATAATGTTTCTCAAAAATGGCACAAAAGATCAAATGTTTCCAGTTGGAAAGTTGTTGTTGTTTTTTTTTTCCAGACTGCAGCTCACAAGAGAAAATTACATTGGCACATTCAGTCGTTTTTTTTTTTGGTTAAATGTACATCCAAAATATACAGAAAAACAGAAACATTGTTGACATTCTGTCCCATTCCTCAATAATGACAACATGACACTGTGACAGGCTGCTGTCACACAGCATCTCAGCATTGACTGTAGCATGTGCGGCTGCAGTGTGTGTCCTTCTCTTTTTGTCCAGTTGAGAGTGATTGATTTTGAAGTGCAGAATGTTGACAGTGTTCAGCTATCCCAGGAGGTATGAGACCATGGGCCCGAAACAGAGAAGCAGCCATCACTTTCTTTTTCTCTCTCCTGCATCTGCCCTTTATTTCAACACATCTCTCAACCCCCATTCCTTGTCCACTTTTTTCCTCTCCCTGCTATTTTTACCCTGCTCTGATGGCTTTATTGATAGGTAATACCGATATTTATGGCTGGATAAAATGAGCTGCCATCTTAGAAGTGCAGGGTGGGAGATTCCTTATGTGGGTCAAAAAGAGACAGACATGCTTGCTGATTTTCTTTGAATTCACAGCTGCTCGAGCTAATACCGCAGAGATGCAGCCCCCTGTCAAAACTTGCATTCATAGGAAGAAAAGAAAAACAGAGAAGATGTGAAACAAAATAGTTTCAAATGCAATACTTTTTAGACATAAATATAGGTTTATGTATGTTCTGGATATTCTACCAATGTGCATGTGTTTATAACACACATCACATGTTCATTTTTGAAGAAAGAGTTAACATTTTAATTCTTCCTTCAAGAATTAAGAAAGGATTATTCTAAAATTATACGCCTTTAGTGATGAATCATGCATTTGTTCAACCTAAACACAACATCAAAGAGGAAAATACTAAATTAATTTTGTGCAAGCAGATTGTTTCAGCAAAGTCTCTACAAATTCTGACCTCTTGATATCATTCATGTTGGTGATATAACCGTCAGATTTGGATATTGTGGATTTAATCTTGCTGCATCTTCAAGACCTGGTGGTTGTTACGAAGACAGCCAGTAACAAACTGAGCCAGTGATCCTCTCTGCTCCTCCATTAGTGATGTCATGTTACCCACTCCTGGGGCCCCAGCTTTGTTTTCCCATCATGCCCCCGTTGCCTGCTGGTTGGTTTTAAAGAAGCAGTATTCTTCTTCAGCCTTTCAATTATACCATGCCCTGTAGCAGCATCCTGCACCCTCCACGCACACCAAGACAGGAGCTAAGCGAGTGGGAGGAATTGATTTGAATTTGGTGTCTAATGGGTGTTTTGGTGTTCCTGTGGTGCTTTTTTTGTGTGCATGTGTTTGTACTGTGACTGGTTGATTTTAACTCCCTATAACTAGAGATATTCTGCAATAAATATTGTTTGGAGAAGTGCACTAATACAGAGGAAGTGGGGAAATGTAGAGGTTATGTCTCCAAGGGAAACCTGAAGCGACAGATTCAAGTCTGTGGAAAAAAAAAGAATAACTTGAAATTTGACAGTTCTAAAGTTAACACATTATTTTTTTTCTTTTTTGCAATATAAGCGATGCAGCATAGCAAAAAGGAATTGCAAGCATATGTATTTATTCAAGGTTTTGAGAGTACTACATATTTTTTAGAAAATGAGCCTTCGACGAGTAGATATGTGTAAAAACTTCCATAGCAATCCCAGCTACACACCAGTTCCATGTTTTTCTGTCGCCCTTCCTAGGAGTCACATGGGAACCAGACATGGGTCAAGTTCTTCTTTTAAAAGGATGACAGAGAGGTTGAAACCTTGCAACCACAAAAATCAAGCAGTCTAGACAAGGCCCCACAATCCTGACCCCAGTTAGACCCCGTCCCCCATGGGAGCCCATAACACCTTTGTTTCCATGTTTGATTAATTCAATTTCCCGTCACACTAAAGCAGTTGCAAACGCCATGATATAAAAACTTGATATACCAAACTTTCACTACAGGTATGTGCACAGCATAAAGTTACAATGCAAATTTTTAATTATAACGGCAAACCTTTTTTAACAATTATTATTGACACAAAATATTCACAAACAAAAGCCATTTGGTTTATGGCAATATTCAACTAAAGTCATTTTTTGTCAAAAGAAAAAAACGTGACATTTTAATTATTTTTCTTTAAAAAAATAAAATTGTATTGCAATTTATTTTTTCTAGAAAAAAAGAAATATGTATGTATTTTTGCTATATAGGACAGAGGCTTATTAGAGGAGGCTTTTTTAAGATTTAAAAAGCCTCTTGTTCATTTTACTATGAACAAGATTTGAATTATTCATAACTCTGGCATATTAAGATTTAAAGTAATCTATTAATTTTATAAACAGGTTTGTTCTGACACATGCAAAATTAGTTTTAGAGTGACCAGGCCAGAATCCCGACTTGAATCTCGTAGAGAATCTGTAGGGAGCTAAGGATAAGCGTGGTGGCAAAAATAAAGAAATAAATCTGAAATTAATCAACATAAATCAGATAAACATTTTCTTTCAATTTTCATGCTGCCATGAAATTATATTTTGAGAAAGGCCAGATATTTGCTTATGTACATATCTGCCTATCCAAACACATACAAGACCTCGGCACATGAAAGCAGATGTAGATTTTAAATATTCCCCGTCAGTACAGAATTATAGTTTTGTCAAAACATCTTGATATTCAATCTGGCTACTGTATGAAATCAAAGTTTGGACATGTGTTGCATTTCTTAAATATTCTGAACTTAAACATTTTTAATTCATTTATCTTCACCTTGCAATTTTGCAAGGCAGGTTGTGTTATATATACTTCTTAAGTATTTCATTATTCTTCCATATTTTTATAAAAATTAAGTCTGACTTTTGATGATCTTTGAAACTGGATCTTCAGACACTTTGTGGTTCAATGGTTGCCAAAATGTCCTTAAATTAGACTGGGAAGAAGTGTCTCGGAGCCCGTGATTGAATAAATTATGTTTGCTGTCACCTGATTCTCAGCTAGTTATTTCTCAAAGACACATTGTTTTAAACAGTTGAAGGGAGCTGATTTATCCATAAAATATCTAATCATGAACTCAATGTACAGCTTCTATAGCAATCCACTTTCTTCATCTATGGAGAAGGAAGAGTGTGCTGATAGTAAATGGCCCGCATTTGTATAGCACTTTATCTAGTCTGAGGACTCCAAAGGGCTATACACTCAGTCACTCACCCATTCATACACGCTTTTGTTCTTCATCAACAATTTTTTTTTGTCTCTTTACCAGTTTGATCCAAAATGACAACACTAAGAAACCAATGTAAGATTTTCCTTCCTTCCTCCAAGAAGGAGGAAGGAAGGAACACTCGTCTGCAGGAACACTCCTGCAGACGAGGAGTCTGCAGGAGTGTTCCTGCAGACTCCTCGTCCACCTCTCTCCATCTTCTGCCACCCCACAGAGAAGCACAAAGTGTCTGAGTCATCCTCGATTACAGTATGTATTTATAGGGAGTAGAGTCAGAACCTGGACCCCGTGTGTACATGTTAGTGTGTGTGGGTGCGCGTGACTGTGTGCATGGGTGGATGGGTGTCTTCACACTGCCTAAAACAAGGACCAGTTGTTTGATGACTCACCTCAGCCAGTGGACACTGCACACCCGGTAAAATGACGTCAGCCTGACCTTAGACAGAGGAACCGTTTGCAGTGACCTCATTCCAGATAGGGTTAGACAGGTGAAGTGCTCGACACTATCCGTCAAGACCCTCTGTTTGATTTGCTCATTTCCTCAGCGCAGGACAAAGTAAGCATGTGGCATTGCGCTGTATGAACACAAAGCCACATTTGCGGATTAAAGATTTCTGTCTTCCCCTCTACCCTACACACATAGATGCTTATCCACTGACTCAATGTGTCCAGATACACACATGAACAAATAGTCCTCTACAATGAACTCGGCCAGCATATACATACAAACCGTGTCTATGGAGGCCTTCGTGTTGTTGATGTTTGAACATTCAATTGAGAAGGCTCTGAGACCTGCAGCTGCCTGTCTCGTCTGCTCACGACAGAGAAAGGGCGGGGGTCCCGCTTTTTTTAGTAGGGAAGGCAAGAATTAAGGCAAGAATGCTTTTTCAATGAGAGATGAGGCATATTGAAAACTATATTAAATTACCCTGATTAACAATTTTACCACGATCGGGCAAGCTGTGGGGGGTGCTCTACGGGGAGGCTCGAAGGCTATTCATCCCCACAGTGCCGGGGTCGAAAGGAGCCCCAAGTTCACAGGCTCGGGCCCTTTGTTATGTTAACGCCGTATCCCAAATCAGCTGCCTCCTCCATCGCCAGACACAAGCACTTGCCTGAGAACTTGAGAGAAGTTGTAGCTCCACTGTTCATCTAAAGCCATCCACCCACTCCATCCTGACACACACATAAACACAAGCTCACACAGGCACTTTCAGGCTCAACTTCATATTTCCGTAATTGGAAAGAGGGTGGCAGATGTGCAGCAATGACTCTCTTTGTCCTGAATTCATCTATGTATTTTTTGTGTCAAAATGTGTAAAAATATAAAGGGAACACACTTTTCAATTCATGAAATTAATTATGTTAATTTGAAATTCTTTTTTTTTTTTTTTTTCTGTCAGGAAAACATATCAAGTAATATTTCATTACAAAAGAAGTGTTTTAACCCCTAAGTCTCATGGGAGTGATAATCAATACAAATTAGGCGGGGAGTTGATAAGACATGTATTAGAGGTCAAGAGTTAAATTCTGGTCAAACAGCCTTGACCTTGGGTCAAAGTATTTAGTGAGAGCATGCCACCAGTGGACAATTACATTGATCTTAAATGTGAACTTGGTGCATTCAATTTCTGAAGAATAGTCAGAAAAAGATGTATAATTTTATTATTTTATCTAGATAATAATATACATTTTAATTTTTGCACATTTCAATTTCTGAGTATGACTTTATATCCGAGAAAACTTGAAAATAAATCATTACAGCTTTAAGGATACCACAAATGAGTTACACACATGAAGTATAATACACTCTATGCCTGATAGACATAAACAACAATATCAATATGATTAACAACAAAATTAGACAAACTTACTAAAAAAAACAAAAAAAACAACAACAACTAAACAAACAAAAAAAAAACATGCAATATAATTATATACCACAGTTCTGAAGACCCTGATGGTCCTGAGTTGTGGGCTTGATCAACTGCCCTCTTCTCTCAGCTCCCTATTGTTGTGCCAAACCCATGACCAGGAGAGGGAGAGGAAGAAAAAAAAAACATCTCATCAATGCAAATTAAACACCCAGAACCTGAGGAGCTTCGGTTAGCTTGCCAGTTCACAAGAATAAAAAAAATCTAAAAAAAAAAAAAAAAGAAAGAAAAAAAATCACCAGCTTTTACTTCCAAATCTTGCTGTTACATACAGATTCCTCATATTAACATGAAATAGTCAGTCGTATCCGTGGATTAGTCTACAGTGAGTTAAAAAGCCGTATCCACACTCTGGCTGCCACAAGAGAAAATAAGGACGCCTCTAATTCTGCCAGCATAATTGCCTGATTATAATGAGCTTCCCTCTCTCTCTCTCTCCCCCTCTAGCTCTGTCTTAATTTCTCAGTGTGTCTACTATTGTCCACACACACACACACACACATGCAGTCAAACACTGCACCCTAATTCTTATAAATCGATCTTCATATGAACAGGGGAGGAAAAATTGCATTAATATTTTGGACTGCTACACTTCTGCGCTGAGTGTAAATGTAATGTGTTTTTTTTATTATTATTATTTTCTCTGGGCTCAATAGTCAAAACAGCATTTGTGCAGAAAACAAAAACAATATAAGAACAAGGAAAATGTGGCATAATGGTGATATTCTGGCAAACACAATGACTACACTAGGCAGTGCAATTGTTGGTGGTTTAATCTTCATTTAAATCAACTAGATTTGCTCACACCTGAAATTGAAAAGTGTGTAATCGAAAATGGACGATATACTTTTAAAGCCATAACTCTTTTTAATTTTGAACTTTTTTATGAGTGAGTAGTTGAACAGTGGACACATTATAAAGTACCAGAGAAGATACTGTATTACAAGTTTGCATGTGTTTTTTATTCAATTAAACCGATGAATATGTCTAAAAAATATTGCATTTTATTCCAAGTTTTTTTAATCCCATTCTACAGTTCTAATTTGTGTACTTTCATACTCGTTGTAATGTTAGTCAAATGCAGCAAAATAGACCATAAAAATGAATTGGCAGAAAAAGAAGCAAATGTTGGTGTCCATAGATAAATAGATAAATAGAGCTGCTTCTACCTATACATATGTATTACTACTTCTTTGTTATTCTGTCATTAGTAAGTTAATTTCCAGCAGTACAAAAGTTTCCATGTTAGTAACTTTCATGTCTGCTTTTCTGTGTGTAATATCTTCACTCAACTGCATCTACATGCAATGCCTTGTTCCACCAGGATTTGTTCTTCCATCCTCCTAAAACCGTCTAAACCCGGACACGGGCAAAATGAACGTGCCTACTCATGAACGTTTTTGCTTAATTATAATCCCTGATGGAAAACCTGCAGAGGGAGAAATCTAAATACATGAGCTCACACGCAGGGAACATCAGCACTTATAAGTTTGTGTCAATATGTCTAATATTAATTACGGTGAGGGTTTTCTTTCCATCTACAAAATATAATAAAAAATACATTCTTTGTAGTGTGTATTAGTTCAGTTCTGCCAGAATTATGAAAGTGATTGTTAATTTGTTGGATGCCAAATTGCAGAAAGAGCTGAAAAGGGTGATTTGATTAGACATTTATATAACATATAAGGGGTCTTTTTACATCACTGACACCAACACAAGTTAACATGAGCAAAAATAAAACCTCATGTTTGTTCTAATATTTTGATCTTTTTTTTTTTTTAAGTACAAATTACATTAAAAAAAATAAACGACAACTGGATTTTTTTCTACTGCTGTTCTGAGGTAACAGCAGCAATATAACAGAGGTACATGAACTGCAGATTGTAAAATAAGGTATGCAGGTTTGAGCCGTATTGTAGGATTTAACTGTATTGTAGGATATTAAATGATTAAGCTATTTAGCAATGACAATTGTTAGTCCTTCACAAAATCTTCCGAGACAAACAGGGTGAATTTCTGTGGTTAACCAAATCTGTGCTATGAATCCCACATTACTCTGCTTAAGCAAGAAGCTGCTGGTTTTGGAGGAGAAATGTAGACTGCACATAAATTATTCAGCAGTATTTGCATTTGCATTGTAATTTGCATGCTTGCAGATTAGAGAGAATGAGGAAGGAGGCGCTGCACCAAAGAGAATTACATTTTGAACCATTTTCAGTCCTGTTGGTGAGGAGATGACACAGATTTTTCTCCCATCATCCCCCTTCTGCATCGAGGTACGCCACTGAGATCAGTGGCACACATTTCAAACTGTTGTTTGATTAATAAAAGAAGGAAATTATGTTTAATGCTTAGCAATGCCCGTCCACAAAAAGCCCCGCCATTAAAAATGAATTGTGACATTCAACAATAAGTCTATTTGATTGACTTGGCTGAGATTTCTACTGTAATATTCCCATCGTATTTATTAATATTTGAAGGCCTGTGCTTTAAGCTGAAGCTCCAAAGTGCTAGTAAGCACAGAGGAGATGTCGTATGGTTTAACAATAGGAGTGGTGTGAAACTTTCACAGTGTGTCGAAGATCATAGCTATTATGTTTAATCTAAAAATAACAAGGCTGACTAAAAAGAACAGACAATGCTGGCTAAGAAAAGAATAAAAGGAGCACAGGCTCCAGAGAGCTGAGAGTTCAAACAGCTGCAGTCACAGTGCTGAGTGGGATGAAGGAAAGGAGAGTAGAAAGTCAGAGACTGTCTTCGGTTTTAAATAAAAACTAAATCACTTGGACGTGTATGGAACAAAATAGATTTATTTTTTTATTTTATTTTTTTTTTTAAATGCTGTCGTGATTAGAATTGACTCATGAGAGACTTTTGTAAAATTACAACTGTCTTCGTACATTAGAAACATTTAATTCTTCTTGACACATTTGCCCTTTTGTGTTAATAGTGATATAATTTTACTTAACTGGATTCAATTTTGACATCTTTATTAGTAAATAACCATCAGATACAATAACTGTGAGGAATTCTTGAAATAAAACTAAATAATAACTGTATGCAAGAAAATTCTGGCACTGTATGCATGTGTCTGTCTATGTGCCACAAAAGAGTAGTGCTATGCATCAAGGGGGTGGAGTAGATTTCCCTGCAATAAGAGAGGAGGGCTTTGGCAATATATGCGCATGTGCAAATAAAGCAAAGCCCTCATGTACCCACATAGAAATGAACATATTATTCTGCATGCATATCATGAGTGCAAGCACACACGCACAGATGTGCGCACAAATGTGCAAAACATGTGCTGATCTTTGCCACTTGATAACACCCTGAGCCAGGCTTTGAAAAGGATGCAACGAATACAGTAAATATTTTATATTACCCCGAAATACATGGAATGGGACATAAATAAAATAACATAAACCTAAATTTTACAGAATATATCAGAAAACTTGTTTTACATAAACCTAGAAGTGGTAGGTACAAATATTGTGAAACACATTTAGATCTGGTTAGACCCATTGGATTCAGAAACATTCCCATGCAAATATTAAAGGCATAAGGAATACTTTGTAATTACGAAGCACATCAAACTTACCACTTTTTTTCATTAGGCACAGGCTGATATTGTCATATCTGGGGTTGTTTGATTTGGTTTTGGGTTTTGTTTATTTCTGTGTTATGTCGGTTACATCTGTCTTGTTCCTGTTTTCCTGAAGTTCATTTTTTCTTAGTTTTTTCTAGTTATGTTTATTTCTTATTATTTGTTACTCTAGCTTTATTAGGTTTCTTTAGTCTAGTTATTATTTAGTGTTAGAATTACTTCCTGTTCTCCTGTGTACTCTCCCTCGCCCGCTGTGCCACTCTCCCTCTCTCTTTCTGTCCGGCTTCCCGTCTCCCTCCACTCACACCTGCAATTAATTATTGCAACCCAAATCTTTTGTTCACTATGCAACCTCCCCAGTATTTAACCCTCTCTTTCTCACTCACTACTTGCTGGATCCTTTCATCTACTTCTGTCACTTCCTTGTTCCACTCTGTGTTCTCCTCATGTCCCCTTAGCAATGCTTGCTAGTTTCTTTCTTGTGATTTTTGTAGTTTTTATTCTTTTTCATTAAATTATACTCTTCATCTACTCAACAAAATCTTAAAACAAAACTGTGCATGTGATAGCTTTAATTTAAACTCAAAGGTATAGCATCAGAAATATAGCCAAAAAACTTTGTTGATGTGAAAATTCTCCTGTTTGTTTAAGGAGAATAAACAGACTGATTAGAAATTATTGACAAGCAACTACAGCTTCAACACGTGTTATACCTAAAGGAATGGGGAACACCATGTCAGAACACACAATTCATCAAGTCTTGAAGCTGATGTGCTACAGCATCAGCAGACCACATCAGTTGCCACTTACTCCAGGTAAGAACAGGAAACTGAGGCTACAATTGTTAAAAACTCATGGAAATTGCACTAGAAAAAACATTGCCTGGTTCAGTTTTGATTTCAGTTGTGTGATTTTTAGATGTACACAGTTAGAAACTGGTGCAAAACAACACAAACGCACCTAGTCACCATTCATCGATTTATCAACTGTTTAATCAGTAGACTTTTTAGTACCAAGTGAGGATAGATTAATTATGACATACATACAGCTTGGCTGTGGACCACGTCCACCAAGTGTACCCATTTTCTTATTACAGACCCAAGGAACCTCTTGGTTGCAATATTTTGTATACTGTTATGTTTCATGCGCCATACCATACACGCACCTTGTGTATGCCAGTGATGTGCAGCAACTGACCTGCTGGACAGACTTAATGTCGACATTGGATCGATATTTTTGGTAACCTCTTATGGACCGGCAACCTCCTCAGTGTGTACTTTGTGGATATATCAGCACTGGTCCCCAGTACATTTAAGATTTTTTTCATTTCAAATCGCTAACCAAAACTCTTGAGTCAAATATCAGTCAATGCCTTATTTCTATTTTCAAGGGTTACCCTTAGAGCTGGCCTTTCCACTCTTCCTATACATTGGCACCCAATTCAGTTTGTGGTCCACTTAGAAATGGAACACTCATTTAAGAAGAAGATGATCAATCATTTGAGCTTATTTCTCATAGCATGCTTAATCGTATATGCCTCTACATAGCGTGCAAACAGCTAGCAATCCTTTTGCAAACATAATAACTTGTATGCATGTCAAGGACGCACAAAAAGCTATGGTAAATGCTCTGAAAAAACCCCAAAACAAAACATTATTTCAATAAATTTATACTAGAATCAGGTTCTTATCCATGTATGGAATTTACTGACAAAAAATATTTTTAAAAAAATGAAGAAGTACTATGTAGCTGATGTTTCAAAGAAACAGACGTGAACTACACAAATCTTCATAGTTATGCAGACAAACTTGTAGTAAGTACATATTATGTCAGTGAGGATGAAAATCTCTAAAACCTTATTGAATCTAGGCTAAAATAAAACAGTTCTGATGGTAAAAACAGTGGCCTAACCAGGTGGTACTATGTCAATAAAATACATATATAAAGTGGTTGTTCAGTTGCAGGTTATATTGTTTGGCATTTAAGTGTGCCCCTTTCAATCTCAGTTTTTAAGAAGTAGAGGTCCCTGGCTTGGTGTGCCTTACTCCTTGAAAATGATGGCTCTGATGTAAAACAGAGCTCTTTACACAAACATCCCTTAAGTAAAAACCTCAACAACAAAAAAAAACAACAGGTAAAGGTAAATTGTTTATTTACTCAGTCATAATTCTAAGTGCTATTTTACAGTGCAAAATCAGCTTGGGGTATCTCTGCACTAGTTTAAAATAGTAACGTAATTCTATGTGTCCTGGTAATCTTGGAGATTTTATTTCTTTTAAATGGCGCATAATACACTGTCTCCTCTGCTGTGCCTAGAAACAACTACAAATCTGTCATGTATGCTAATGATTTGTTGGTCCTTCCTGACTGAGGAGGTCCTACTGAATCATCACAGTCATCTCGCTCACGCCTGTATTAAATATCACAAATGATACTTTTGATTAAAAAAAATACACAATCGCGTATTAAAAATATCCAAAGATTTATAACATATTAAGAGATTGTAGTACCATAATGAGGTGGAGATGCCGTTGTTGTCTCGGGTGGCGCGTTTTCACTCAGGCAAATCCGAGGACTCCTTCTCACCCAGAGTTTCAGTGTGACCTCTACTGCAGTTGAAAATACTTGAGAGGGGAGGTTGAATCCATTGATTTTTCTGACGATGTAGCTTATCTTTGTAGACATAGAGAGACGAATTTTATTTTGATAGGAGCCCGTTCATTTCCGTGCACAGCCATCGAAAGAAGGGCTTATGTGCTCCTTGCTACTTGATTTCGGAGTTGGGGTGCTGTGTGTTGCTGGGGTAGAGTCCGTTTTAGCAGCACTTCATCAACATGGTGAGTATGTCAGCAAGCAACTGAACGCAATACTTCCACTTGTCTGTCGTGGTTCACTGATGGTATATCAAATGGACATGTTTCTATTATATTGAGATATTTGCAGTCACTTTTCCGGCTTATGTTAGCTATTATATTTGTGAAAGAAATAGTGTCATTTTAGCACAGCTTGTTAGCCGTAGCAGGTGTCTGTATCTGTTGCTTTATCAGTTTGTTCTAGGTATCAGTAAGTTATGCGTTGGTCGGTTATAGCTAAGAAACATTTTTGTTTCAAGGCAGGCATCGTTTATGCTACTGTGGCGGTACATTTGTTACACTTAAACCAGCATATCAATATGCCTCTCTCGGCTTGCTAATTACAGTTAGCTAACATGGAAATAGCTTCCAGTTAAGGACACTATGTTAATTGAAAGACATATTTTTAGCCAATGATCAGAATTTGAAAATTAAGATAAGATTATTAATATGGCAAGAACAAAATCAACTTGGTGGTAAACATTTAGCCTGTCACTCAGATTAAAGCTGTGTAGTAAAGGTTGTGTTGATTCATCTGACCTGCACGGTTTGACCTCTGGACGCCCTCAGGTAGACTGTCAGGATCAGTTGACCCACCTAACTTTGGTGTAATATATTTCTAAACCTGTGACAGATATTTAAATAGAACAACTTGCCCAATTTATATTTACCTGCATACAAACACAGTTATTAAAACAAGTACAAATACCATGATTTGGACATTTTAAAAATAATAAATCTTTTAGTAGTTCCGTGGTATAAATTGTATTTTGTTTTTTTAAAGAAGTTCAAAATTCTTTTATGAGATAAGTATCAACGAGAAATATGCTATGGGATAGTTGCAAAAATCAAAAGCAACAGTGACTTTTAGACACACTTTCTATTAATCTCAAGTAAAAAAGAAAGCTCACAGACTTGACCTTTCATTCCCCTTATGTTTGTAATCACAGGGTTAATACACAGGCTGATTTAGATATTTTCCAAGTCTGAATAAGCATGGCAAGAAAGAGTTTAAACTAACCCATTGAATAGATATAGTATACAATAATCCATCAGTTATCTCAATCATCTTTCTGTCCTTGAGTTTTAAATCCACCCATTCTTTATTTGCTGTTCTTTGTTTTTCTTCTTACAGACATTGATGTTTACAGTTCAGTCTGTCTCCTGTGGAAATATCTGCATAAATTCATCGTCAAGTTTTGGATTACACTTCATTGCTAGATAAGAAAAGAGTTGAGAGCCATTAAAGTTTGAGTCTAGAAGAAGGCTGAAATTTGAAATGGAAAAATTAGTAAAAACTCTGTTATCAACGTTTGTCTTTTATGCTCCAATAATTGCTACAATATATTAAACACTCATTTAACAGGTAGCAACAAATAATGCTTTTGTCAGATGTACTTAGTCTTATAATTATTCAAAAACTTTTAGTCAAACGTTGCATTTCGCAGTTTAAATTTGATGACAAAAAGCTTGGCTGTGCACATTTACCAATTGTATATTATTTTAATAATATAAAGATACTGTTCATCTTTATTATATTTATTGTGTGACTAATGTATCCACAATTGTTTGCATTTAATTCCAAAATTCCTTCACTAGCTCTCTATACATCTCTACACATAGATATATGAACACTTATTGGTATAAAACAACATCTCCTATGGAACAGCTTAAAATAATATTCATAAAACGCCTGTATTATTTAACCAATCAAATTATTGTCTAGATGTTTTTACAACATTTCTTCAGTGAAAAATACAGTAGACTGATAACATGTCTAACTTCATTCATTAGGGTCAGTTGCTCATCATTATGTCGGACCTCTGTGTTGAACCAATAAACAAATCGTCAAACTTCAGGGTTTTTCCCAGTGTATTATAAGCCTGGCGGGGCACCATGCTTTACTTGTCCCCCCACCAGTCTTGCCATTGCTTTGTCTTTTTAAAATGTTTGCATTTTTTAAGACTTTATAGTTGGTGTTTCAGTATTAATCTTCAATATTTCAGTAACACATAATTATCAAGTGATATTTTCAAATTTCCTGCCAACTTTAAAAAAAAGTTAACTTAAAAACACAACAGGCTGCTGGATGAATAACTGCCCTGATACCCAACCTCCGCTATTTAAAAAATATTACCTATGTGAACAGATTTGGGGTAAATATAATATAATTTGTCACAGAATTTGACAGGAGTCTGGGCAACAGTGTTTAGTGGTTTCTTTAATTTTTGCCCTGATATGTATCCTGCAAACCCAGGAGAAGTGGAGCTGAATGATGCTGGGCAGCTGTCAGTCAATATATGTTTTACAGCTTACAAAGTTAGTTCAATCCAGCACTTATAGATGGTGGTTATCACTGCAGCTCCAGCAACCCCACCCCCTGCAGATTTCATTTGGTTGTCATGTGGAGGGGGTCAAGCGGACAGGGCAAGATAAGGGAGTACATGCTGGGTCAATTTCCCTTAGGCCTGAGATCCTTGCAGGTCCCCACAGAGAATGGTCAGCATTCGCCTGAGGAAGACTGTCTGCTTTTGACCTATATTGCATGACCATTACTCTGATGAAGAAATGTCTCGACTCAGACAGGTTGTGTTTGGTCACGCGTCAAGTATGAGTGAGTATATCTGCAACATAAATTGCTCCCACCCTCTCCTGCAGTATGTCTGGAGATGTATTGACTCCATGCTTTGGAGCTCACCCCTTGCTGGGCAACACTGTGGCTCCCTATGACCATTGCAAAATTTAGTTGAGTGAATATAACTCACACTTTTATATCCTCAATATATTTGTCACTTTGTATGTCACACTGGTTTTGTTCTAAGTTATTACTCAGATTATTCTGTGCGCTGGGTTTTCACTGTATTCGTTATGTTTGTTACCTTAGAGGCAAATAAGTAATGATGTATTTGGGTTTTCAGATCACTGGAAACAAAGAACTCAACATATTTCTTTTGCTGTGTGTACGGCTGTTGTAAACGAATATTTTAGTAATCGAGTAATCTATCAATTATTTTTACAATTAATTGACTAATTGGATATAAAATAAAACATTGGTAAATCTAACATAACAGCAGTATTACTATCGCATATCAACATCAGTTCAAGTTTTCACATTTGAGCTTCCCTAATAATAACTTTTCTGTAGTTTAGAAAATTAACTCGTAACAATAATAGCTCACTTTCCAAGTTAACCTGAAGAAACGTTATACAAAAATTTGAAATTATATTCAATTTAATAATAAAGAGTCAGGCTCACAAATACATTTATTAAAAAAAATGTCTATGCTCCAGCTTTTCGTTTATGTATTCATCTTCAGTCCATTTAATAAATGAACTCTCACCTTATCCAGACATTTATAGCTTTTGTGTTGTATGTTAGCGACGGGATTTGACACCTTCGTTCATCACACACAGAAACGCATCTACCAGCTACGTACCGCCACGATACACTCCGCCACACGTGTTGAGACCGGGATGATGTGAAATAAATTTTCTGGTTCGTCCCAGACATTATCACTGATCAATAAAATCCCCACGGCTGAACTTGAAAACTGGACGTTATGCTGCTAACATTTAGCTTTCGTCAACAACTTAGGCGGAAGTGAGAGCACTGCACAACGCAAGTCATAACCCTGTCGGAACAGGTGTATTAAATAATAAAACATAACTTAACGAAGCTTTTGAGTCAGATAAATTTTCCTCGAGGAATTTTGATAATTGAGGTACTCGAGTCACTCAAGGGATTGTTTCAGCCCTAACTCTATGTTGGTCTTCTGATAAAGGTCTACCTGGCTATCTAGTGCAGTAAATGAAGCATAAATACAGAAAAAATAACAAGGATCCTTAATGTCACCACTGAACTAGAGATCAAGAAAATGTCTTATTCTGAAAACCAGCTTTGTAGTTAATACTACAGAGGATATCTGAATTATTTGAAATAAATTTATTTACTTAAAATTACAGAGAGTGTGGCCATAATGTGAAGAAAATGCTGAAGCAACAGGATTTTTCAGATAATGGGTTTCTAAGCGTAGTTTAACTGGCTCCAGTTCAAGCACTGCAGCTGTAGGACATCCCCTTGAAAAGGAAAACATTTTATCATAGATTAATTGGTCTTTTTGCTGAAGTGTGTGCAGGAAAAGATATAAATGATTCCTACCGATTGCCAAAGAGAAACCCACCAACAAATCTGAGCCAACAGCGGCTGGATAAAAGCACAGCTTGATGGGAATGATTCTGGCCTCTTAAACCTAAGTGAATATTGATCTGAGGGTTCTGGGTTGGAATTGAGCCCCTTTTGTTGCAAAATCTTTGGATAACAACCATAAAAGCTGTGTCTGGCCAAGAGACATTTTGAAACACGTGCAACACAATAGTATGATGGAAAAATTTAGTGAGACTTAAATTTTCTGAAAATGCAACACATATGTATTATGAAACGTGAAGCTGCTTTGATGCTATTGTGAACCATGTTTGAAGGAACTTCTTTTGTTTCCCTGTCATCTTTGTTATTCTGTTTTGTGAAATCTGGTTTTGTTAGTTTAGCTTGTTGCTTTTTGGACAGTTTTATTGGCATGGTTTTGTTAACAGTTACTGTTTCAGGTCTTGACATCTTCATAAGCTCAGTAAGTTTAAGCTTGACAAAGAGGCAAAATCATGCATTATTACCAGGTGTGTGACATTTCTGGGCTTATAATGGTAAAAAAATAATGCTGCACTTGAGCAGCTAAACTGATGTGGTATTTAAGACACCAGTAGTCACTCCTGACAAGCATCTCCATGGCCATATACAAGTGAATGTATTAAAGAATCAAGTGTTTTTGTTATAGAAAAGCGGAATAATCGCCACTTGCTCCTTTGTTTTAGACTCCGCATGTTTTGGATTTGAAAATGAAATCAAGCTAGGTCATTTTAGTCCCCTCTGCAAAAAACTCGAGACCTGAGGTTTGCTGTTGTTTAGGACACTGAAAACATATTCTTGAATGTCTTCAACTTTCTGTCCAGACCTGTCACTTTAAGTCGCTAACTCAATAAAGAGAAGTTCGGGAAATGTCACATCAACACTGGTGCCTTAAAAAAAAACTGACAAATTAGCAAGAATTTTTGTGGCACAAGATCTCATGATATTAAAACTCCACTATATTTCTTGTCAAAGTGAAGACTGTCTTGTAAAGCTGCTGGCAGAAGAAAGTAGGTACCTGCTAATTTTATCTGCTGTAGATACTTGTGAGTTACATTTTGAAGTAAAAAAGAAAGTAGTTTTTAATTTGCCCTGTTGATGGTAGAGGAACAAAAACTGCTCACGACAGTCATGTATTCTGAAAACACTGAAGAAGTCCCTCACTTAGTTTAAACAGCCAATTTACCAAATTTTACAAACATTTTCATTATCTGTGGCTCAACATCTGAAATCATTTGATCAAATCTTATCTGGATTCTTCTACATTGAAGACAGATTCAATAACACTCTTTAAATACATTGTAAATTAGTCTATTGGGTGGAAATTGAGGGAAAAAATCAGATGAATGACCTCTCAACCAATTTTTTATTTATTTTTTTATTGTTTTGGCTTTTAGTTTTAGTTTTGTGGTTGTTGTTTTTAAGACCTTTGTGTGTAAAGTGTACCTTTGAGAATAACAACACCGAAAGAGTTGAAGAACTTTTAAAAGTTGTGAATGTTTCTTTAGAGGATAGTTCATATTTGTTGTTACCATTTTAATTAATAACTAAGTGTATTTACTGTCTTTCCTCACAGGCTTTGTTTGGTGTGCAGCTGGTTGTTACCATGGTAATGGCCAGTGTAATTCAGAAAATTTTACCTCATTATTCCTTCGCAAGATGGCTGCTGTGCAGTGGCAGGTAATATTTTATTGTTTATACCAGGCTGATCCATTTGATGAGAGTTTACCTCAATTAAAGTTAAACACTTTGTACATTTAAAATTGTTTTCAAAAAATCAATATCCAGACACCACAAATCAAACAGCTGGTATGTCTCTAGTTTTCCCCTTGTCAAAATTGAAAATCATTTATTGCTTTATATTATTTGCTGCATGTTTACTTAACTATCACTTGAAATGCATGGCAAGCTATGTCATCGTGGTATAACATAGCTTACACAAAATATTTAACCACAAAATGTCTAAGTACAAACATATGGCCGTGGTTTGAATCTTCCAGGAACAAGCAATACAATGTGTGTGCCTCTCACTGTTGTGTCCACGAAAAGAAAAACCTCTTCAGGTTTGCACCTTTTGGGACATTAATCGCTATATATTGACATTGATTTTAATTCTTTCTCAGAAGATTAATAATCTGAGAAAGTAATACTATTTAACAAGTTAAATTGTATTGCTGACAGTTGTATGTATGTAAGGTTTGTCGAAACATAACACAAAAAAATCGGAATTTCTTAAAATCAGCAAATGTCCTTATGAAGTTGGTAAGTCACAATTTTACTGAGGGGTCAGCAGAAGTAAATATTTAGATCTGAGCACTTTAACCATATAACCTTGCATCCTGCACAGCAATTATTTAAGCCTTGTCTCTATAAACTGTCTGACTTTTTACTTGAGTGCAATTTCAAAATCTTAAGGGGTTCAAATTGTTCTTTTCTGTCTGACTTTCTTCCTTGCTTGGCTATCTTCCTGGATAGTCCAACATGTCGCTTTTACAGTTTTACCCACATTAACTTGCTTGATGATAACATTAGCGAGCTGGCTAAGCTTCTGTCAATTTCTTTTACTGTCTGTGGCAGACATGTGGCTAAGACAATACTAGAGTGTGTGTCAAGATGGCTTGATAACCAGTTATCTTATGATATTCTCCTTACTGCCATCATTCAGTAGACCTTATTTAAGCTTGCATAAATGTAAATGTGCTGTGAAATTTTTTAACATGACTCACTAAATCTTGACTGGATGGGTAATAGTAAACTTTGACAAAACTTCACGTAAAACTTCAGTAATAGGCCTGTACTGTAGGAATATTTCATTGTAGTAATGCACACCGTCACTGCTCCACAACACGGTGGTTATCAACCCTTCACAGTTAAGTTTGGTTTTCGAGTATCATCCAATGCTCCTGAAGAAAAAAGCCACGTTTCTCTCTTGGTAGGCTTCAGGGTGACATGTACAAAGTGTGTTTACAGTGTGAGTGACATTGAAGAAATTATGCACCGTTTTCCTTGATTTGCTGAAACGTACTTGTACACCCTGGACAGGTCGCCAGTCTGTCGCAGTGCCCATGCATCAATTTGTCAATTGTTTACCTGTCTATCCACCCATTCTTCTGTTTATCCAATCACTTCTTCCATCCATGACTCAAGTCGTCCATCTTTGTCCATTGATATTGCTGTTCTTGTCCACCTATTTGTTCATCTTTTAATCAGTCCATCCATGTGTCCATTTATCAGTGCACCCATCCATTCTTGTGTAATTATCGCAGGGTCCATATTTAAAGACTGAGCACCAAAATTATATGGAAAGTCTGTAAAAGTACAGAAAATCTGAAGCAAAGTACAGTAGGGCCTCTTATCATGTTGCCGAAATGTTTGTTCTCAAAAATAAATTTCTAAATGAATATTTTTTTGAAGTTTAGTTATCGAAGCTAACAGGTCATAATGGATAAAATACTCACACATATTTTTTGACGTGATAAATAGCATTGTTAGAGATATTGTGTAGAAATGGCATTTTTCATGTGAATATGTGCTTCTACAGCTAATAAGCTGTTAACAGGAAAATTGAGCAAAAGAAATCCTCTTACAGTCTAAAGTTATCAGTGGGATTTAAACATAGCTGTGAGAATGGATCTAAAGAGAACTGAATGTGTATAACAGTGGGAGAAATCTACCTCTTATATAAAACAAAATTACCTTTTATACATGGTTACTATTTGAGTATTTTTATAATAGTTTTCTTAAATCCAAGCTGTACTCCACAGCCATATTTATTTACTCTTTACACCTCAGCAATCACATAGTTTGAGTAAATTTAGCTTCAGTCTGTTTCTTATCCATCTCCACAAAAATATCTGCTTTTTGTACCTCTTTACTGCTGTATTCACTGCTTGATAAAATTTCTCCGTCCTTTTATCTTCTTCACAGTCTGCGGTGGTATCAGCACCCCACGGAAGATGAGTTAAGGAACTTGGCTGGGAAACAAAAGGGACAGAAGAGGAAAGACAGGTAAGACGATTTTGGGGGGAATTTTGGAAGTGTAAAGACAGACAGACAGTACAAAAGTATTCCTTTTTTGAGAACGCAGATGATTTGGATGGATACAAAGCAAACTCATGTCAAGAAAAAAATGTTGATGTTTTGCTTTTAAGGACTGTTTGAAATCCAATGGAAGAGAGGTTTTTTTGTTGTTCTGTGTCTTTACGGCACTTTATTAGAGTTCAAAGCAATTCATCCTGTTTAGATCTAGAAAAGCAGGTCCTTCTACTGAGGAAGGGATGGGATTGCTACATTTTATGCTATTTTTGAGACATGATGGTTTAAAATACTTTAATTGCCTAAGAACTGATCTGCCTTCAAAATGGTCAAATATCAGACTTTTATTCTGGAAAATAATTTTCCTTTAAGATTATTTTGCGACTCAGAATCTGCTTAACTTAAAAATGATGGTGACAAAGGTTACACCATATGTCTAACTTGTAACTTTAGCTGTTTTTCTTTGTACTCCCCTGTTGAAGTGTGTATGAAAATAAGGGTCATCTTTAAGTTAATACTTGCCATACCACATGTTATATCTGAACTTGAGATGTTTCTGTCGTCTTTTCTCTGACCCTGAGTGAGCCAGGTCCGGTGTCTGTAGTGCCACATGCTCAATAATTTCCTAAAAAAAAAAAAAAAAAACAACTCATTCCTTGGAACTCCATCCTCTTTGTTAGCAGAGTGACTTCCTCAGTCAGAGGTGGAGTTAATCTTAATTTTTTCTGTCAGGTGTCTCATAGATGAAATCCGTTCCTGGCATGTTTGGTGTTAGAGTCTTACTTTGGTATTGTATTTCTGAATCTAGGACATAAACAGCAGGTCTGTATTCTCCAGCTGTTAGTGCTGCCCTCCCCTTGTTAACATAAGAGAGGCTGCTAACTATGTTCTTTTTTTTTAATGGCCTTGTTAGGTTAGAAAATGTTTTTTGGGTTTTTTTGGGGGTTTTTTTCAATTCATAAATTCAAAGATAAAACATTTCTCTCGATCAGATAATGCTAAGGTAATTGGATTCTTATATTTGCACTCAGGGTGGCCATGTTCTGCCACAATGTGTGGCTCTGAATATCTGTATATCTTATAAAACTGTATATCTTTTTTCCTGAACTTTGGTGTTATGTTCCCTTATTTTCCTCTAGGAAGTACAATGGTCACATAGACAATAAACCGCTAACCGTTCCAAAGGACATAGACCTGCAGCTGGAGACAAAATGCATCACAGAAGTCGACACTTTAGGTACTTTTCCAAATATTTCTAAGTCCGAGAGATATTCAAGCTGACTTCTTTCTAAAAATGTCTTTAAAGTTTCTACTTATTCTATTAATAATCAAAACTTTTAAATGCCTTCTTTTCCCCCTCAGCATTGTACTACTTCCCTGAGTTCCAGTGGCTGGTGGATTTCACAGTAGCAGCTACTGCAGTGTATCTGATCACAGAGCTTTACTACAGCGTTGCTCAGCCCTCAGGAGAGATGAACATCAGTGTGGTCTGGTGCCTACTTGTACTCGCCTTTGTCATGTATCCTTATATCATGCTCTTAGTTCTGCTCCTCATTTTTAATTGGAAATTCATGTGAACAAGTGCCAATAGATATCCTGCTAAAAGCACTGGACAGTTTATTCCTACAGTAAACACCACAAATACAATAAGGTAGTATGTCTAACTTTCTCCTGCCTCTCTGTTATGTTGAATGATTGTAAAATAACACATTTTATTTTTGCCACTGACCAAACAGATCTGTTCCAGTTCTGTTGATCAGACTCAAGTCAGTTGGTGTCACTTTCAGCCTGTGTTGCAGATTGAAGGGCCCCATTTTCACAACCCAGTTGACTGATTTAGTGAAACCACGAGAGGTGTTGGTGCCTATCCACAGCCATTGCTGTTTACAGATGCTCTTCTCCTTGACCAAATTTCACATAGAAAAATATACAAATGCACACTACAGTTTCTTCTTTTTTGCTTTGGCCTATGATGTACAATTCCAAAGTAACATACTGAAGTTTATAAATTTCGAGACAGAATGTTTAAGGTGTGTGAATACATTTGCAGGGCTCTATAATACATTATAATTGTGACATTTTTTTAAAAACTGGACTTGTAAGTTCAAAAATAACAGTTATTTAGGTACTTGCGTTTTATTTCCTTGACTTTTTGACATAGTAAAATCCTTTTTTCCCTCACGGCCCACTACTTCAAGCTGGAGGAAGGAGGTGAACGATCCCTCTGCATTACATTTGCTTTCTTTTTTTTTGTCAAAGCTATGATCATTCTCATTGTTACTGAAAACTACCTGGAATTTGGTCTGGAGACAGGTCAGTGCACCACTATTGCTCTTACAAATCACTTTGACAACTTTTTATCACTTGTTGTGGTAAGTCACTGTTTCTTCACTCTTAGGTTTTGCAAACTTTTCTGACAGTGCTCAACAGTTTCTTGAGCATCAGGGCTTAGAATCACAGTAAGTACATTAATTATTTTTATGCTTATAGTTGTGATTAAAGGGGTTTTAATGAAAAACAAATATAACATTATAGTAGAATGTGCTGTATTTGTGCCACATCATAGTAAAAATCAAAACCATACTACTGTTTGATTGCTCCGCTAAAATTACATAGGGGATTTAACTCCTAAATCCACTTTGATGGTCCATTGAAACACTGGCTCTCCTCAGTCTCTTGAAATATACCATGGTGTCTTGGCAATAATACAACAGAACTATGTTTATATGTAGCTCCTCTGACTGTTTTTGAAAGTACACAGGATGATGTGCACATTGGTTCCAATATCATTAATGAGGACTGAGTTGATGTTTGTACTGAAGGCTTTTATATTCAGAAAACAGTATTAAAATATGCTGAAATGCTATGATTTAGTTGCTTGATTTTTTTTAAATTTATTTATTTATTTTATTTAGAATTTATGTATATTTTCTTTACTGTGACATCTTTGGACTGTAGCCGTGGTTCTGAAGCGTATAAAACAATTTTTATGTTTTTTGTTGTTTTTTTTTTACAATTTTGGACAAATATTCTTTAACCACATTTTACAAAAAGAGAATCTTGTATTTATGCAGGTGTATCATAAGTGTTTTTTTTGTTTTTGTTTTTTTTCCCAGACAGAAAATATCTGTTTTCTGTTCAGCCAGTTTGTATTCGGCAGGTGTTCAGGGTTTGGTTCAACGTCAGCATTCCCATCCCTAAGCATTTAAAAATGCTTATACATCTATCTCTCTGCACACCTGTAATATTGTAGACCAAGCAATCTGAGTCAGCATTTCTCATGTGGTTCTATGTCGGGCTGGAAATTAATTTTAAACAAGCTGTGTGCACATGGTTTTGAACTGGTTCCACCTACATTTCTTCTACATTTCTTAGTACTTTCACATTAACTTCAGAATCTGGAGTTTATGTTTGTTGCCAGATATTTAACTCATGGATACGGCTGTTCTTGGCAGCTGTGTTGGTGTACAGCTGCTGTCTAATCAAGTCCTCTCTTCATAGCTATGTTGCTGTTTGTTGAAATTAAGGTCATTTGGAAGATGACCTCTTTGAATTGTGACTTCCTTTCATTTGCATTTGTGTCATTTCTCTTTCACAGGGGCCCCATATCTAAGCTCACCTTCAAGCTGATCCTGGCCCTGCTCTGCTCTCTGATTGGAGCATTTCTAACGTTCCCTGGCCTACGATTGGCCCAAATGCACCTCGATGCACTTAACCTAACCACAGCAAAATTTACACAGTGAGTGTCTTATAATATTGTACCTCTCTGCATAAGGAGACTTTTTTTTTTTCAGTATTCCTTCTTTAACATTCAGTTACTCTTCATAGGCAGTTTTAATACCCTACTTATCCATTCTTTATTCACTTAATAAAAATAAAGTTAAATTATATTTAAAAAACTACAATTATTTATTTTATATCAATATATGTACATATACAGTGATTGGATCGGCACTATTTGTGACCTGAATGCCACATATGTTGGGCCTCCAAAGCACAAACAGTGAAACACTGAGGAGGTAATGAACTAATAGAAGTCTAAACTTGCCACAGTAAAATGTGAGCGTGGATATCAGAAGCCTCCTAACACCGTTTGCAGTTCTCTGTGGTGCATTGACCCACTTAAACTCTGTGGCGAATGAAATCAAACAGCAGGAAGATTAGACGGTGAGCCCCTGCTGTGCCAGTATTTCTCCTTCTTTTTCTTCTTTTTGTTACTGTGTTTTGTCTTGAATTAGGCAAATCTAAAGTGAACTGAAATGCAAGTTTTAGATGTGATGCTCCTCACCACATTTTGGTTCATTGTAGGTCGTGGAGGCTGTGCCCTAGCTCCTGATAAGTGTTTCTTTCCTCTGTAAAGTAAAAAATAAAGAGAGAAGTAATGTACCAATTCCATGTCTAATATTTTTGGATTTAAAATGAATAAAAGATATTAATTGAGCACTACCACCTGTTTAGCTGTGGAACTTATTTGGTTGAAAAAAAATAACATGAAGGGCACAAATAAGCAAAAAAAAATAAAAATTGCTGATGTTGGTGTAAGCTTTTTAGGCTAGTTTTGTTTTTTTTTTAGACCTTAAACACATCCTGTTCAGACTGGTCACCCATCCAGTCCCCAGGATCAAATGATTATATTTTGTACAGTCAAGCAGAAAAGTCTTATATTGTTCTGGATATGTGCGATACAAGAGATCACTCTGTGACTGAGATGAAGATATCTTCACTTTGGTCATTTTTCTGTATAAGAACTCACTGGGTGGCATGTCTCTGGCCATGATGGGAGGTACTGAGCAGAAAGCACATTGCATTCACATAATCCACTTTGGCATAGTAGCATTTCCAAAATGGCTTCCTCTTCCATTTCCCTTCATAAGTGCCATAAGCTTACCTTGTCAAACCCTGTAACCAGAGGGGATTATTTCCAGTGCCCTCAAAATTTTTTAGGGTTAGGGTTTTCATTTCTAAAGTCTGTTGACTTCACATCAAGATTAAAAATGTATAACTTCAGGTTAGTTTAAGTGGAAATGATAAGAAGGGTTGGAGTAAAGCTTACTGATACTGAGTTGTCTCTGCTTCTGTTCTTAATTGTTTCACAGAACTCTGCTTTATATCAACTTCCTCTCCCCCCTCATCATGGTCCTGCTTTGGGTGAAACCTATTACCAAGGACTACATATTGAATCCCACTCTTGGGAAAGAGAGCGTGCCTTTGTAAGTAAAAGTTTTGTGTATACAATGCTATACTATATGCTGTGGCCTTTTTTTTCCCTCCTAAATTTAATGTTAACTGTGTGGAACTTTTACATATTGGAAAATGTGAAATTCTCGTGTAGTTTTTGTATGAGCAAAAATAAGTTTTTGCTCATAAGAAAGAAGTTTGTAGTTATCTTTAAATGTAAACTTGAGATGCTTTAGCTAATCAGTATTTTATTTAATCAACATCTGGTTTGTAGTGATAAAAGTAGAAAAAATTTCCTTATTTCTTTGAAAAAAAAAAACATATGCATAGACCAAGTAGCTCTATCACCATATGCTAATTTATTAAAAGTGGTGGCTGTTTATATATTATTGAAAAAGCAACATCAATCATAAAAGATGTTGTGAACTTGCCGTCTTATTGTCATCTTTCCACTTTTTGTGTTAGTCCAATAACCAGCATATGCATTGTCATCATAACCGTTCCACAGCAGCACCATGCTGTGTCAGCATTGTGCTGACAGAGTCTAATGCAATAGAAGAATGTTACAATGCTACATTAAGACAAGTTACAGATAGATCATGTTGTCCATCAGTTCTCATAGAAACCAGTTTAACATTTTTTTTTATGATTATGTGTTTTAAGTTAGGTCTTTTTGTACTTTTTTTTGCTAATTTTTAAAACTTTTTTTATTAAACTACAACATGAGGACATGGATGCTTATCAAGCCAAACGATAAAACCATAATAATGTTTAAAGATCTATTTTTAAGCTTCAACTATGTCTTTGTTTGGCATTATTACACAAATCTCTCCACAATGATTTTCTCACTGTCCAAATGAGCTACTTTAAGTAAATTTTTTTTTTTTTTTTTTTTTTACTAAAAAAAGATGTTTGCCTTTATAAGTCAAACATCTTGCTGGAAAAACCTCTTACCTTTGTGTTTTAAATAAAATACATAAAACCAAAGTAAACAACTTAAAAGTTTACAACAGTGGGATAAAAGAAGCGATGTGTTTAGTTCATAAAAGAAGTGACAGCAACATATACATTGTCTTCAACACAAAAATAAATTTTTGAATTTTTTTTATTCTCTCTCATCATTAATTCTAAGTTGTTATCTTCTACTTGTTGTCTGAAGTCTGTCGTGTATCTAACTTTCTTCTGCCTTTGACATAGGCCTTTATGCGCATCAAGGTCAAACCTGATTAAGTTTAATTTCATGTTACACTACCCCCCTTTTCACCTTTTTATACCTCAATTTCACCCTCTCTTGCCTTTTCTTCTGAGCTGTTTGTGGCTCTTTTTCCTCCCCTTGTCATTTCTTTCTGTCTCTGTGCCTCTGCTTACCACCCAGATGGTGCTTTCACGATGCGTTAAGTTTGTGGAGCAGAAAAAAACTGCCTTTTTTTTCCCCTGTTTCTCCACCTTTATTTCCGCCTTCCCATTAATGCCAGGATGAGCGAGCAGACGTATGATTCGTTGCGGTTATGGGTTATTATACTGATGTGTGTGCTCCGGCTCGTCATGATGAGACATCACCTGCAGGCCTACCTCAATCTGGCACAGAAAGGTGTGGACCAGATGAAGAAGGAAGCAGGACGGATAAGTACAGTTGACCTGCAGAAGATGGTAACTACTTTGTACATAGTTTTGTGCTTCTTTTAAACTACAACACTGCAGCTATTTCCTTTATAAATTGTGCTATTTAAGATGCTCTAAACTTGGCACCTTGTTTAGTATTAAATATTGAAGAGCAGCTATGTCTTCTGGAGTTATAGTTTTAGTTTAGAATAGTTTTGAAAATGAGGATAATTGAATGATTGTGCCATGTATTATGTGATATTTTCGATTTAAACCTACAAATATTATGCTTTTGGCATTTTCCTTTATAACTATAGATGTAAAAATGCTAAAAAATGTTGATTAATGTGTACTGTGTTCAAATATTTTTATTTTTTCACTTACATTACAGTTTTAGGAACTAACCCATCAGATTATTTGTTGTTGCCATTGTTCTAACTTATTTTTTAGTTTTTATTTTAAAATAATTTTAAATACTGAGGAAACTTAGAGAATTCACTGTTAACTAAAATGGTATAATTTTCAGTTTGATTGGCCCTGACCGAGAACTAGCCATTCAGAAATTAAAAAAGTCAGCCAATGACAATGTTGGATTCATATGTTGAATGTTTGGAAATGTTTTGTCTTGCAACTGTTTTTATATATATATATATATATATATATATAAGAAATATTCTGAACCAATGCCATTCTTCCTTGTCTAGATTGCACGTGTTTTTTACTACTTGTGCGTAATCGCACTACAGTATGCGGCACCACTGGTGATGTTGCTACATACAACTTTGCTGCTAAAAACTTTAGGTGAGTCACTCCTTAGTATTTTCCATTTGTGTTGAATAGTCTTTGCTTTCTTTAACGTCAAGCCATTGTTTTCCCTTTTCCTTTCTTCACTTGCAATAGGTGGTCACTCCTGGTGGGTCTATCCTGAAGAAGACTTGCCTTGCCTCCATGAGATAAACTCTGATTCTGTTATCGGAACAGAACAAATAGCACCTCTAAAACCAGATACTGTGGTGGAAACCGGTGCCCGGGCATCTGTGGCCCAACTCTCAATGGCTCTTGGAGGCTTACGGACTGTTTTTAGCCCCTTACTTTTCAGGGGCCTGTTCTCCTTCTTCACCTGGTGGATTGCTGCCTGTCTGTTCTCCACCTCTCTTTTTGGCCTCTTCTACCATCAGTATCTCATGGCGGCATAGCATCAGCAGCAATCCCAAAATGTGGCATTTAAACCCCTACTTTTCTGGACACGGTCAGAAAAAGACTTATTGGGGGGGCTGCAGGGGCCCACTCATGACTCTGCTCCACAACTCTTCCTCCTTCACCTCCATGTTTCTGACCCCTCAGAACGACTAATCATATCATCAGAGCTCTTGGTTTTGCTCCCCGTGCTTCCTCCACAGATGACTGTGAACTCTTATTTGATTTAACTTGCATAGAAGTGATGTTTTTTATTCATTTGAGCAGCAAAAGCTCTAAGTCTTTACAAGGCTCACCATTAAACAATGAGAGGTAAATAAATCAGTGTCATCAGTAAAGTGACATAAAAACTCGACAGACAGATTTATGAATTTTACACAATAAAATAATCAGAGATTCTGATTGTCATTAGTAAATGGAAAAATGGCTTTCATGCAATTCTGCTTTTCTCCATAGAAACTGGTGGCTAAAGCCATTTAGTGACTGCAGGCTACATGCCGTTATTCGGTAATCTCAAACATTCTCAGATATCTTTAACTATAATAAAAACATAATGCAGCTCCTTTAATGCTTTCCAACAAGTCAATTAGAGTACTAATTTTAATGTTATCATTTTCCTTAAATTATTTGATTTCAATGATTGCCAGGTTATTCTTTTAATCATAGCACATTTTATCGATTTTACTGGTATGAAAGTAAAATCACTGCAATTTTACTGACTTAGCTTGAAAATTTTGAAAAAAACGCAAAATCTATTTAAAATCTAAAACCTAATGCTCCCCCTCTAATAAGATATTAAAACATGTTGATTAGAGTAATTACAAAATTATTACTTATAATTTATCTTCAATGTTATTTTGATGTGTAAATTAATTGAAAGTACAATATAAACACCCACTAAATTTAGCAGTTATCAAGTGCTAAATGTAAGAATATTATCTATTTTGACATGCAGCGCTTCAAGAATAACAATGGGAGTCAAATCTTTTGAACAGTCAAATATATTGGACGTTAGCTGATTGTTTTGAAGCTATTGGTTTAGATCTTAGTGGACTGGCCAACAGAATTACCATTCATATAAAATCCACGATAATGTTTAAAGAAAAGTGTTAATTAAAAAGACAGGTGAGTGGTCCTTTTAGTTCCCACTCACTGTAATTTTTGTCTAGAGTTGAATTTGGAAATATTCTTGTCGAAGGAAATGTGAATCATCCACATAAATACCCGTTGATGGATTGCAAAGAAACTGCACCTAAATCACAGAATATGTGGATCATTCTAGTCGGACTGTGTTTTCTTTTCCTTATCATTTTTGCGTTTTCTGTTTGTTTGGAAACTGATTTCTACCATGCTTTGTTCACTGCTTGGTTGCGTCTTGTTACAGGTCATTTCTCCTCTTCACCGGGTCTTATAGGTTTGGTCTCTTTGTTCCCAGCTTTTTTTGGATAATAAAATTGGTTGTCTACCTCGGGATGTTTTGTAAACACCATGCGTCAGTTTGTGTTCACTTTGGGGACATTTTGTACCTGCTTTGACAACCAGCGGTTTTAAATAAGTGTTCTATAATATATTCGCAGACTACTGTAAGGAAGTGCGTAAAGACTATAAAGCTATTAATTAGCCTTCTGCTGGAGGTTTTGGTTTAATCTGGAGTCATGAAGTGTCAAAATGTTATAAGACTGAAATGACCCACACAGGGATCTGAACCACAATCTTGGGGAAATGGGTTTTAATTATATTTGTTTGGCATTTATTTTTCTTTACAATGATACATATAATTAACTACCTAAAGAAACAAACAAATGCTCTATGGTTAAGTACATGGCTTTGAAATGGAAGGATGTTGGGACCAAAACGAAACAGAATGGGGTTATGAGTTGTTCTTCACTCCCAAAGTCTCTTAAAGTTTTGTGTTATTAAAAAAATTTACCTGTTTTTTTTTTATTATTATTATTATTATTATTATTATTATTATTATTATTATTATTTATTTTGTACCTGAAATGTCTCACATAGTCTTAAAACATTATATTAAGGACCAGTGAGTTTCTGCTTGGAAGTGCTGTAGTCCAGCTCAGGCTTATAGAGTTGGAGAGCAAGAGCTGGACTCGCAAAAGAGATAAGATCGTTTCTCCTCAACTTGAAGTCGATGTGCTTAGAGTCGTCTGACTGAGCTCGCCATGCAGGACAAAGTTGAATTTAAAAATGGAAGGATTTCTGGTGTGTTTGTCATGTTTATAGTTTACCTTCATGGTTTTACTTGAGCCATTGTAGTTGGTGTGTGAGGGGACTAATGTGCTTTACGGGAGACCAACATGTGTGGGGCTCAGTCGGGGTTATGGCTTATACCCCTGTCTGTCTGCTGGTTTGTGTTCACTGCTGATCGTCAGCTGTATACTCAAAGGGCATTGTTATGAAGAGAAGTCCGCTGCTGTTAAGATGGCATAGTTGTTTGTTTCTTTTCTTATCTCGAAAATTTAATTGTGCATTTTTAGATTTTTTTTTCTTAAAATTTAAAATGGTGCCAAGGGTCCTATCACCCAACTACTCTGTGCTTTGTTGCTGAAGGTTTTATTTCTGCTACTTTGTGAAACTGCACAACAACTCTGCGGCCTTGAGTTTTTCTGTAGATCTGACTTGTTACATTGGGAATTAACAGTTGTGGTTCACACAAGAACTACATGGGTTCAGTAAGTCTTTGTGGATTGTTCTACGTCGGTAGGAACATATAAATATGCGCACAAGGAATCATTGTGCTTTGGACTCACTGGCCAACACATTTGCCCAGTGTTATTATGGATGTAGGGCACATTGTGTCAGGTTAATTTCAAATTACTGTTTTCTTTAGTTCAGCTGTTTATCTTTGGGCTTAATGTGTGATCAAGCTGGAGTTTATGAACTCCAGACATCAGTTTTGTATGCAGCAACATATTCCAGCAACACCATATCAACATTTCTAAAATCCAGATTTTCACTCTTAGGTTTTGTTTGTATCTGTTTGAAATGATGGGGAATATGCACATAGTGAATGTATCAATCCTGCCTGATTTTTAGATTGCGTTTTAATAAATTGATTTGAGTTGATTTAACCCCCTTCCACCTACTTCCCTGCGATTTTCAAGTTCATTCCTTGTCAAATGTGTTTAATCTGAATCGCATCCTAATCATATTTGTCATAATCATTTGTTTTTTAATCTACTTTTTTTAAATATTTATTTACTTATGCCTGCAAACATTTCTAATTTGAATTGTAAGCTGTTCATTTTGTTGTTGAAGTGCACAATGGCTAAAATCCTCTTTTTTTTTTTTTTCTAATTTTATTTATTTTTTTTTTTTTATGTGTTTGACAAATCTGTGAGAGATTACCTTTTATTTAATAGCCTGGTCTGGGTAATTGAAAATATTTTGGGTATTTTTAGAATCCACTGTGCAGAGGAACAGATGTTGATGTTTTTAGTTTGTTTTTTTTACCACTGTAAGTGCTTATTACTCAGTTTTGGGTTCACAAACTAAAATAACACGTTGTTCTGTTGTGTATTTATTTCTGCTTTAGATTTTGTCTTAAATAAATTATGTTCTTTTCTTTGTCCTTCTTTTTTTTTTTTTTTTAAGTCTTGTACACCCTAACTGGGGAACACGCATGGGATTATTAGAAACACTGTAGGATGTTTGTTTCAGTTCAAGGTCACAGTTTTGACCTTGAACTGAAATCAAGGTCAAAACTGACATTTTTTTAGTTAAAAGGACACTAACCATCACAGAAGTTATAAATGTGTTGTTTTCCACTTTAATCCTTGAATCCAAATGGCCACAGAAATACATGTCTGGATGTTTAAAATATGCTATTAATTATTTTGTCTGTAAGATCAGCAACTACAAAAGTAGTTGAGAAATAGGCATCAAAGAGCTGGCATGAGGTCTTTTTTCTGCCTCTTCACAGAAGCTCCCTTGGGCCAAATTAGGTAAAGAATGTTAAAATAATATCCTTCACATTTGTTTAATTTACTAATTAAATACTTGAAGACACACTAGTGACATGTCACAAACATCCTTATTAAGGATGGGTAAAATGCTAACACATGTTCATTTCTTAACACTATCACATCTATATTACAGTGGACTTCAGTTCAGCATTTACAGGTATTTTTTTCTGTGGATTGCAACTCCAAACAAACACTAGGGGTCCACTGGAATAGTTTTTTTGTTTTTTTTTTAAACTCTTGGTAGAATTTTTGTGTGTGTCACATATCACAACTGTAAATTTCCCATTTACAGTTGTGATATGTTTTTTATATATGGTTGTTATGCAGATTTAAGACCCAAATTGTGATTCTTTGTTCAAACTTTCTAATCTTTGGAGAGTTAGCTATCCTCCTCATTGTGCTTGGTAACAATGTGCATAAGATTATCCTAAAAAAATGACATTTTGTTAAGACTATTTGGTAGAGGTGCCAGTTAATGTCGCCAGCACTGCTAGTGTATTGAAGTGCCTTGTAATGCCTTTCCTTTTTCCTATAGCATAAAAATGCAAAGAGAGGTCCATGCCACATTGCTACTTATTAAACTGAGAAAGACAAGAGAACATGCTTTACAAATAAGACAAATTGGTTTTGATCTTTCTAAGTTATTAAAACATCTACAAGGGAATGATTAATTGCTTACATACGTTCTAGAGTCAAGAGCAATAATTAAATGGTTTAAAAAACCTGGAACTAACAAACAAGGATGGACAGAAACTTATGCCAAAAGCATAGGATGATAAAAACAGGAAAAACCTCCAATATTAATTTTCTTTGGATTAACAATTTATTTTAAGGCACATCTTGACCATGGCCATGCTCGTGAGCAACAAGGAAAGTAGGGGGGCCAAGAGAAAAACTAAATTCTGAAAAGATTTTTACTCCTAGTTGAGAATAATATAATGGCACTTAAAAGTCCAGCTTTTAGTACAGAACTCCAAGGTCTCAAACAAGAAAATGTTCAGTTAGGAAAATGAAGTGGCTGTTGTGGTTCAGCGTCTTTGTATGTATGAACTGTTCCACGTTCTTGTTCAATCTATAATATTGATTTTGGCAGTCAGCAGTCATTGATTTACTTCTCCTTGTTAACTGTCTCCATTCTCCGGGGAAAGGTTTGTGGATTCAGGGATGAAACGACAAACGTTCCCAAAACTCCTCTCAATGTGCGCCATTCTCTGGGAATAACATCGGGGCAGTTAATACAGGCCGAGTGCCATTGTAGCTGTGAGCGGGAAAACTGGGCCAATGCTTTCATTCATAGGTAGACAGATCAATAAGACAGCCTCCAAAACAAACCACTGGAGAGGCTCCTTTATTCCTCTTGAGTGGGGCCTTTTCACAGAGGGCCCCTCTTCGTAGAGCAGAGACCCCCACCCATCCGTCGCCACAACACAGCCGAAGAACCGAGAAGCTTCTGAAGGGGTCGACGCTACAAAAGCGGGCTTTCTGTCTGGCACAGAAGGGCTAACCCATCCCGATGTTGATTGTGAGAAGCGGCTACCATACTTACATGATTGACCTGACCTTCTCCCGTGAATGGCCGAAAAGAGAGCACTTTACATTGCTTGACCTCCTGTAACCCAGTTCTAGGTGTTTTTTTCCTCTTCAATGATACCTTCAATTAAAAGCAAGTGAAAAGAATTTTAGAAAAAGCTTTTTTTTTTTTTTTTTTCATAATAGTACGCCAATTACAAAATGACTGAGATCATAGCATTATTCTATATATAAAACATCCAATAATATTCTTTTCTAAACCATAACTGCAGATCCAACAGTGGTGCAAAACATGTTCATTTCACTACAGATGTGAAGGTTTTTTAAATTAAGTTATTTTACACTTGCTGTTTAGAACAAATGTAAATTGTAAGTTGCATCAAAATTCCACAACGCCACCTTTTTTAATGTGCATAGAAAAATATTTATCATGGCAAAGTTTTGATTATAAGATCAAACCATTTTCAGATTATTCACACTTTCTCTGAGTAACAAAGAAACCACATTTGGAACAGATTCGTGTTAATGAATGACAAACGAGTGAAAAATCTAAAGTGGACATTTCATTTAATGGTAAAATATAGAAGGTTCGAGGTTTTTATTTGTCACATTCACAAATATCTGAGAAAAAACATGCAGAGAAATAGGGCAGAACAGGTTGCTAAAAGAAATCAAAATTAATTATAGTCAACTGATGAACGTTTTTAAAAATGTTAATAGAAGTTGAAGTATTTTTAAACAAGTAGAGGCACTGGAGATATTAAGGAAAGTAGTAATGCCAGCTGTAGGCAACATGCAGAAAGTATTAGAGTCGTGTTGATATAAACTTAAAAATAAATGTCATTACTATATGTTTTTAAAAAGAGTTTCAATGTTGTACATAAAGCAGTAACTAAAATGTCTTTGTTTTGCGTTTGAATGGTTGGGAGCAACAAAAGTTATGACGCAAAGTCAACAGAAGGATATTTTTACAATTATCTGAAACAACAGAGTGTTTGGTGGTGATTTATTATCAACAAATATGTTGAGGCAAATGCTTCTTTCCCAACTAATGTCAGAACCTATTTACACTCATCCAGTAATAAACCTTTCTGGGTTTGTGTCGGACTGTACTAACTTCTGGCAGACGGGGAAAGAACTGCACAGGAAGTCCTTATAAACTAGGTTAAAATTGCCACTTGGATCAAATCTGAGGTCTGCTGAAATGGCCGGCTGCCCTCACCGTAATCACTACTGCTCTTACATTATTTTTTTTTCTCTGATTAACACTGTTGCTTTGGGGTTTCCTCGCTTCATTGTTGTGTGTCTTTAATTAGCAGCAGCCTCCTGAATGACAGCACCACAGACAGAAAGCAACAGTCCAGCTGTGTGTGTGAGAGAGCATTATCCTATCTCTTTAAAATAAAAGAATCTCTTTAAAAGCTTCTGGAAAGCATCCTTGTTGCCCACCTCTGTTAGTTTATGCACTGTGAACATACATTGCATAAACAGTTTTACAATTGACAAAAACCAATTGATGAGTTTTCCTTTTCGGTGCTCAACTGAGGTTAGATCTCCCAGTCCAGAAGTAATTCTCAAACCACTCATTTCCTAAAATTCCTAACTAATTTTTTATGTAATTGACAAAAAAATTACAAAATATTTTAAAAGATCACTCACTCAGTGTGAGTCCAACAGTGTCTGCCTCCTCCACAACAAAAAGCAACAGGGTGGACTGCCCTCTAGTGCCACCGCCTGAGTGTGACAGTGTGGCAGAAGGGGGGAAGGGGAAACAACATATGCAGCATTAGCAGAGTGCCTGCTTCTGCTTTTCAGCGCCGGCCAATCACAGAGCCCAGCACTAACTCGTTCATACATCAGGCGGAACAAGGTGGCGAATGCAAATGCTCTGGGATCAAGGTGTCTCCTTGGTAGTGGTGCAGCACTTGTTTCCTCCCTTTCATGTTAAAATGATGACGGTAATAATGTGTCCAGAGAACAGGCCTCGGATTGAGCCAGTGGAAGGATGAGAGTAGATGGGATCTTTGATATGGAACGCCGTGTGATGTTGTTGTCGTTTATGCAGCTCTCTGGATGACCGTTCATTAGGAGGATTTTTCGCACTTTAGTGAATGCGGGACTTGAACTAGAACAAAGGTGCTGCGGTGTGCACATAGTGTCGCCTTTCTGGGGGGTATTCCTTTTTAGATATCTCCAATGTCAATACAATATCAATAATAAATATTTTAAAAAATCATATTGTTCTACCCATACACTTTAAGAAAAATGTAGAACTGGCAATTGCTTTTTTTCCCCCCACTTCTCTCCTCTACGTGCTTCAAGCTTGGTGGAGCTAATTTTCACTGTTATATTTTATTAGGAAAATAATGCAACTTGCATTTATATAGCAGTTAAACCTCTGTTTCACATAGCTTTAAAGCCAGCTGATGTTTCTGATTTATTGACATAGTTAGGTGTCTTTGGAAACTGAAATAGAACTAATCTTAGTTCTATAGTTAAATCTTAGTTAATCTTAGTTAAATTTAGTTCTCCACCAACTGATTTGTTTTTCTATCTATTTTTATCTAGATTCATATATCAGTGTATCAGTTTAGTTTATATAAAAGATTTTACCTTGTTGATGTTGGTAAGGGAACAAATTTAGAATATTTGTTTTCCTCTGTTCATATCTTTGGTCTTGACTCACAAGAAACAAACTGCTTCATTAATACAACTTAAATAATTTTGGTTTCTTCAACGCATTTCCTTGAAAAATAAAATGTCTTCAGAACATTAGAAAAAAAATATGAATAGGTCAATTGCCCTAATCCTGATTATCTGTGGGAAGGTTACACATTGATCCGCTGCCGCCTCAGATATTGTCTTTGACCTCTCGCTGCAGCATGTCAGGGGAGAAGTGTTGGCAGGTCACTGAAGTCCTTTGGAGTGGTCCCATGGGAGGCTGACCCTGGACACTCAGAAACAAGCCTGCCGTGCTGCAGACACATGTTGATTGTCCGTTCCCTCCTGCAGCATTGTCTGTTGGACAGACATGAGAGTGTTTTTTTTGGGGCGGGGGCAGATACATCAAGGACAGGTTAATGTTCTTTATCTTTAAAGTTTGGATGCTTTTTGGTAAATTAAAATCGTTGCAAAAGCATTCATGACCCTTAAGGTTTTTCACATTTTTTGATGTTACACTCACAAACCCGAAACATATTTTGTGGTGGTTTTGAGTAATAAAATAGCACAGATAATGTGTGAAAGGAAACATGTCAAGTAAATATGACTTCCAGGTAATGTCCAGTTTTGCAGATTTATGAACTGGAATTTTTTGCACATTTAAAAAAACAAAACAAAAAAAAAAAACAGCAAAAGTTCATTTAGACTGAACAGAGTGTCTGTAAAACATCTTTTTTAATGTGGTTCAACCCGAGCCATATTAATCATGGCTTGGGTTGACTCCAGACATCCACTAATGTCTGGAGTCTTTTACGGTCTCTGGCAACCCTGACCTGTATTTATAGCTACATCCATTTTCCCATCAACTCTGGTCAGCTTCCTGGTCCTCGCTGAAAAACGGCATAATGCTGATGCCAATATGTTTTGCATGTAGACCAAAATATTCAGTTTTGGCTTCATTTGACTAGAGCTCCTTCCGTTACATTTTTACTCTTTTTGTTTTGTGACTTATGGAAAACTGCAGAGGGCAAATCTTTCTGCTTTATTCCAGTACTGAATTTCAGTGCTTTATGCCCCCCTGGAAACATTTTCAGCTTAGGTGGGCAGCTATGCCTAAGCTTGCAGTTGTGCCATATTCTTTCCATTTTCTTACAATGGATTGAACTTCTACACAGCTTTGACCTGTTTGTCTTCATGCTGCTGTTTGTTCACTAATGTTCTCTAACAAACCTCTGAGGGCTTCATACTGACAGTCTTTTTAGCTGACTTCAGAGTTTTCTTTTTTTTAAAAAACTTTAAAGATATATATTATCTTATTTCCACTCCATAATTATCCACGGCTTTGTGTTGGTCTGTCACCAAAAGAAAAAATCAAAATTATATACTTTCTACTAAAGTTTGTAGTTGTGATGTGAGAAATATGGCAAAAGTTCCATAAGTATAATTTTTTTGCTAAGCATTACACATTTGTGTGTGTGCAAAATTACCCTTTTTAGGCATACTCTTATATGCACCAGACTTTAAATGATTGAATAACGTAAAAAAAAACTTTTTACCTTTATAATATTTCACTGAAGAATATGAAAGAGGAATATCTAAAGAAAAAAGTAGTGCACTCATAACCATCAACTTTGTTTTTAAATGAAAGATTGAAAATTACATTTCACTTCTCGAGCGTTAGAATGAAAACGTAATATAAAAATAAGACATTTCCTTTTATTATTCTCTCAAAAGGGCTATTATCTGGTAAAGGTGAATGCATCCCAAGCAAGAAAAGCAACTATCATTCATCTTCTGCAATGCATGGCTGTAAATTATGGCATTATCTGCACTGCCACAGAAAAGAAAGGCTGAGATGAAGAGGGGGTGTTGAAAATAAAGAAAGTGATGTTGGGTGGAAAAGAAGAAAAAAAAAAAAAAAAAAAAGACAAACTCCTCTACATGCACACACCCTTCAGTCAGTGAAAAAAGATTAGGCTCGGCCTCATCCGGTGGGGCCTGTCAGATTTATTTCCAACATCAAGGAACTCTTCCCCTCTCTTCCAGTCCATCTCCATCAGAGCTCTGTCTGAGCTGCTGTGTGGCCAGAGCTGCTGAGGATGGAGGCTCGGGGTAGAAACTGGAGGAGGTGTGTCTGTACATTCACGACGATGTTTCGGGAGGAGGCGGTAAAAAGCCGGGGTAGTTGCCAGGGCACCCGGGGCCCCGTGGCATTCTGCGATGTCTGGGATCCCGGCGTGCACTGGGAGCACCAGTCACCAGCAGAGGTGAAAAGCAGTGTCACCATGATGAAAAGGGGCTTCCTCCCCCCACCACCAGCCCGTCTTCAGATCTGTGAGAAAATAATGAAAAAGACAGACGGATAGGGGGAGACGGCGAAGGAGAGAGTTTTAGGGAGCGTAAAATCGCTCTCACTGTAGTTCATGTCAATATGTCTCGCATTTGAAATCCTTATTATAAATTGGGGTGTGGAAAAAGAAAGGGGGATGTGTTTTCATTGTTCAGGGACATGTGCTGTCTCACACACACTGTTCCCCTTGCCCAGACGCCTGTGCCACACCACCTACCTCTGTCGTTCTGCAATGTGTAACCTAGCAACTATTTAATTAAAATAGCATCAGCAAGGATAGAGGCTTTTTCCCTCCTCCCTTGCAAGGATTTTCTCCAATCTCAATACTTCTCAGCGCAACATGAATCAAAAGTGACGCTGTGTCTGCCACCATATTGTGCCCCCCTTTCTTTGTTTCTGCATTTGTGGTGGTTTCCACAAAACTGACTTTCTTTGCTGACGGACAAAATGCTTTTGAGTGACATGCAAGGTGGATAGAAATGTACTGAAAACGTCAATGTCTTTATCAATAAATGTATTTGTAATGCTGCTGTTGACATGGAATCTAGACCAGACACCAGTAAAAAGCCAAGGTTTCCAACACATAAAAAGAAATCAAAACAAAGTTCACAAATTATATGTAAGGTGGAAGAACACGTAGAATACGTATTATAAAAATGATATATCTATAAAAACCTTCTAAGAAAGACACATTTCTATACTTATGTATGTTTCAGTGAGCTGTCAAAATGTACATGTCCTTTTTAGAAGTAGAACAAAATAATCAAGAAGCTAGTTCAAGCTTCTTGAACCTCCACTTGCAATGAAGTTCAGAAAGACCAGAATTCATAAGCTACAGTTCTTACATGAAAACAATAAACAATTCACTCAACCACAATGTTTTCTGTCAGCATTTGCTGCACAAAGACTCCACTGCAGAAGGAAAAACATTTGAAGCTGCCTTAAAGTTTGCTGCGGAACATTTGAACAATAAGCGATTGCAGTATTGGTAAGAAATAGTCTGGCCAAAAGAAAGTATTAAAAAAATTACATCATAAACATCATAAAGTTGGACTGTCTTTTACAATATGATACTGTAGTACCTCATTAAATTGAATTGAGGATAAATGTACTGGGTTATTCTTAATCAGAGGCCTAAGATGAACTAGCAAAGGGTGATTTTTTTCCCCCCCTCAAGACACTGATCCAAATAAACAGGCAATCAAACCCTCAACAGAGGAAGAAAACTGCTGGAATGGCCATGGCAATCATCCCAAATGAAAACTGATGGAAAGAACCCATGATCAAATAGCATTGAAAATTTGAAGAGAGTTTGTGCTGAAGAACGGGTCCAAATCATGCCTGGACTAAGCATGCGACTAAGCATGCGAATACTTTCTCCATGCATTATTCCTCCTCAATCTACCATAACCAAAAAAGCTTTAGTAAGTATTAAAGAAATATCACTAAGTGTCGATTACTTAGTCCCTCTGCATTTTATATATTTTTTTTTGCAAAAAATAGTACTGATATCTAGTACTATTTTTTGCTAATAGCCCTATTAGAAGGAATTTCTTGTGTTCAGCACTTGTTTTTACCACTGTATGTAGGTTGATGCTAAATGCCAGACCTTACTCTACAACAGAGTTGCAGAAACAGGGCCGTCGACCTCTGTCCTTCAGAATACTCAGTCAGAAATGATAAAACGCCTCCCCTTTGTGCTTTTCTCCTCCTACTCCTCTCGTTATTTGTCTACCCCCCTCATGGCTGCATTTTTTTCTTCTTTGTATGCCAAAGCACAGCACCTCCTGTGCCGACCTGAAAAGAGTTGCCTCTCACCATGCTCTACATGTGTGCCAGGCTCGGGCAACGCGGAGCAATTAGAGGAAATGTGAAGCAGCTCTACATGTCAGCGTACGCCACACTCACTGCCACTCAAACTGCATCTATGGGAAGCAAACAATGGAACAATGTTCTAGTTTATAGCTGTCAAAACAGAAGGCCCTGGTTGCTGTCTCTCTTACGCCTTTCGCTAGACCGCGACGATACCCTAATGTGTCACAGAGTGGGGAAGTTAGCTGTTCTTTTCTTGATTTTCTGTAATGTCACATTGCGCTATTGTGCAAGTCCAAAGAAGTGTACACGCAGAACCTTTTTATTGCTCTTCGTATGAGGAACTCTGTCAAACAGCAACACGGTGAAAGTCACGGTAAATGGATGAGTCAACATTCAAATGGGTACATTACAGGGTTCACCTCTGTCTCAGGCACCTTCATGCTTTCTACCAAAAGAATTTCACATTTCTCCCTCTTATATCCCTCTCACCTTCGTTTCTCATTGTCTCCATTTCCTCTGCAGACATCACATTTCAAACAGAGACATTTAATGCCAGGAAAAAAGAAAGAGAGTTAGGAAATGTAAAATGGATCCAATCACATAAAAGCTTCTGTCTAATAGTCACTCAGAAAATCACTCTCCACCCAATTTGAGAGGGTACTGCCGCTAAACCCTTCCTTGTGTGATCTTTTCAATAAAATGTATCAGTGACGGAAAATCCTCTTGATTTGAATATATTCAAACTGGAGCATGACTGACTTCTGTTGTATTTGAAGCTAAGCAGATCTGCATACAGTCACACTTTAATTTTAAATATTTTTTTAAGCTGTTGCTTTTTTTTATTCTCTAACTTCATATTAAACTAGAGATGCACCAGTAAGATAGTTCTGGAGTTCTGGATCTTTCATTTTTTTTCCCTTTATCTTTATTGCTTCTGAAAAAACACAAAAACATTCGATTTTATTTTCTGATTCACCAAGACTGTTATGCATCAAGACTAAAAACTCCCATCATGTTTTATCTAATAATGCATCTGTGAAAAGAATAAACTCAAATCAATAAAACAATCAAATTAAGCTTAAGGACATATGTTTTGATACATAAAAAGTGTATTTAGTTTTTTTTTTTGTTTTGTTTTTTTATCTTTGTATCATTTTATGAATCTTTGCAGTTTTTATTCTTTTGGAATAAAAACTGCTCTCTATAAAAAAGTGAAAAAAACAAAACTAAAAACCTACAGCACATTTGTTCTCCTTTATGTGTCACAGTACTTATGGAAAAGAAATTCACAAACAGAATAGACAAGTCAGACCTCAATGAAAACTGCCTGATTGGTACATCCCTACTTAAAAATCTTTGTTTTACGCTCTTATAATAAAGACAATACCATACAAATTATTATTAAGAACACAAACCTAGTAAACTTATAACACTAAACAATTCAAAATAAAGATAAGAAAATACATATATTTTTTTTATGTTTATGAAAAATTCCATATAACACCTATTTGAATTCCTTCTGTATTCTCCTTTGAGTTATAGTCCATATAGCTTATGTAAATCTTTGAGAATGTGTGTTCACACAGTGATTTGCATAATGGCACATGATTTTGACAGAGAGAGGGACCCCTTGACATTTTTATAATGGCACTTTACAGGGTGGACAAGGTTGGGGGCAGGGCGGCGTATGCAAGGCTGTACTTGTGGGACCACATATAGGGACCTGTAGTGTGTCTTCCAACCAAGGAGCGAGACAGTCACCCATTGTAAGCTGTGGTTTTAAGAGAATCAGATTTCATATTGGGACTTATTTGGTGAACATGGATATAACTGCATGTCTGAGTTCATGTAATTCTGTCCCAATATGACATGATTACATGGACTAATTTCTCTTTTCTTCAAATCAATTGATTTACTTTTTTATCACGTTACAATCATTGACTCCCCGCCCCTCCAGGTGTAAGAGTTGGCCTCTCCCAGATTTGCACATCTACACCATACTTCAATGTCAGTCAGGAGAAAAGCGTCTCCACAGTATAATGCTGTTTCATCAGTGGGATTGTGTGTTCAGGGTTATGTCAAGGTTTTCTGCCCTAAACAGAGTATCTTTTTTTTTCCACATTTATGCATCCTACATGGCCTTCATGGACATCTTATGGCTTATTTTCAACAAATAATTTTTCTTTGCCACTTTACTATAGGGGATACATTTGTTGAGTGCAGAATTGACATTTTTCATGTTAACATATTCTCCCGACTGAGCTGTAGAGCTCTACAATAATTGTCAGTTTAGGTATATGGTTATGTCTTGGTTGGTTTGCTATGGTGCCGTCTTGCTCCCACTTCTGAATGAAGACTCAATGTTCTGTGAGATGCTGAAACAACACTGTTGTGACCTGCCTGGTGTGTTCCTTGATTTTCATGGTGCTCCTTATTCACTGCTGTTCTCAAATCACTATTGAGGTTAAATTACAGCCAGTACACTGAATTTCATTAAGAGTAATATAATAGGGGTTTGAATACAAATGTGTATCATGCATTTATGTGTAAAAACATTTGAAAGCTACATATTTGTTTACCTCCTCCTTTACCTTCACATTGATCATCTGCTTTGTGTTGGACTTTATATAAAACCCTAAGAAAAATACATTATAGTTTGTGGTTGTAAGGAGGCAAAATGAAGTATGTTTCTTGAGGTATGAGCATTTTCTAAATGGCATCAACAGAATAACATTCCCCACTCTGATTGAGATTTTCTTTTCTTTTTTTTAATCAATTACAAAAAATATTTGTTTTGGTGAGGGACGTCAGTCAAATGAAATCCAGGAAACGTGGTTCTTGTCGACACCAGTGGGATGGGAAGAGTCCCGAGTCGCAGACTGGGGTGTGCATGGCTGACACAGTCGTCTGTGGGAGAGGCCACCAGCAAATTAAAAGGTCACAGACTTTGATGGCTGTCCCTTTTTACTCTGACACACTCCCCTATGTCTTGTCTGAGAGGCACATGCAACAATGGCATTATTTTAGCTTGCCCAAACAGCTTAGACAATGCTGCAGCCTAAGGCCATATGCTATGCCTGAGGCCATCCAAAAGTCCCCCCATGTTTGTGTCCGTGGGAACAAGAGATAGACTGAAAGGGCTGTCTGGAAATCACTCCCCTAACATATCGTGAAGAAAGTTTTTTTTTTTTTTTTTTTTTTGCTGCAAGGGGAGAAACAAGATGGCTGATAAACACCAGTCAGTACATGGCATGTCTTGAGAAAATTTTGATCGGCTAGACAGGTTATAAATGAAGTCAAACAAAACTAATTAATTATGTCATAATTTATTGGAATTTCTAAAACATATATTCATGGTGTTTTTTTTATTATTATTATTTTTTGGCAGTTACAATTTGAACCAAAAAGGGCAGACCTCAATTAAAGGAGGATTGAAAATCAGAGCTTTGTATCCTTGTATCCTTTGTATCCAGTACAAATTTCATATTGATGCATCCACTGTTTTTTGCACTCTTGAACCCACTCTTTGGTCACACATCTGTCTCGCTCCATGCTTCAAATCCCCGTCATAGTGACATGCATACACGCTCAGGCATAAGCAGACACTTCATTAAAATGCATAAAGAGTCTCACTCGCACACTTACACACACCTGACACATGCATTAATTAGCACACAAGAAACAAGCTAGCCTCTCCATTCACACCCTGAGCCTCTTTCATTAGCATGACAGTGGCTAGCGGCGGCCGGGGGCCAGTCGACTGCAAGGTTCTCTCCTTGGGGCCCCTGATTAAAAGGAGAATCCCTTGGACGATTCCTTTCATCGCTCCACCCATGCAGAGAGTCTTGGATGATCCTCGATCTGCAAACTGTCAAGTGTACCTGCTTCTATGGGCTGGTCTCTTTGAGTCACTTCTCCATCTCTCCATGCACCATCCTTCCTCCTCTCACTCGGACCCACTACAGTCTGCTTTCTTCCACCCGAATGTAATTGTCACCTCACTTCCTAATTCTCAGTGAGGCCATTTGGGCTTTCCTTTCAGGGATTCTAACATATGTATGCAAAAGAGGAGGCCTGGTGTCGACCCTTGTTCTGCTCCTAGATACAGATCACAGTCTCTTGGATTCACAATGACGGCCCTAGGTGACCAACAGAACAGAGCTGGTTCAATAAAAGCTCATTTCACTGTACTTAGAAACCACCTTTCTCTCTTTTCAGCACACGGGAATCTTAGCACCCTAACACCTGACGTACAGGGCGGCTATCATCTCAGGCCTTTCCCACCGGGTCTCCTCCATCCAGCCTGGATTTCAAGGCAAAACGTCTCATTAGCTGTGGTCCTTGAAAGAAGGCCACTCAATTTTAAATTCAGTTACACATTCCCTTTGAGTGGGACTGGAAGGCAAAGAGGAAGGCAGATAGTGGAGAGAACCAAGGCATGGAGATGATCTCAATCGAAGGCTGGGGCCTTGGACCCCAAAGGGAGCGATAGCAGCGAGGGCTGTAAGGTGTGCTGAGGCAGCCATAATTTTACACCATCATTACCTCTAAGGACTGTAGATTTATGCTAATGCCGGTTTCAGGAAGAAGGTCTGCAGAAAATGGGTTTGGAGGTTCACTAAAGGGTGTGTAGTTTGAAGTCCGTCTTTAGTCTACGTTTGCCTTAGACTTCTAATGTTTACAGTTTTGGACTGGTCACACGCCTCAGTCTCTCTTGTGGCCTTCCACACTTATTGGCACACCTGATACAAATTAGTTAAAATACTTTCAAATAAATTCATATTTTATTTCAAAAGTTTTATCTTTAATTTAATTTAATCTTTCATTTGAGCAGTGTTATTCAGTAGGGAAAACAAATTTAATGTTAAGAAATCTTTTATTTTTTTCTTTCTTAGCAAAATCACTAGTGGCACAGTTTTTCATATAACTAATGACCCCCTTTTAAATAAATGTAACAAACCCATTTTTTATTTATACAGTGCTTTTTTTAAGTAATCAGTGAGCTTGGGAACTTTTAATTGATAGTATATTATTTGTTGTTTACCTGAAGAATGTATATCAGTGGTCCCCAACCCCCATTCCGCGACTGGCACCGGTCCGTGGACCAATTGGTACTGGGCCGCGCAAGAAATAATTAAATATTTCTGTTTTATGTATTATTTGAGTCTGGAGGATCTTTTACTTTGAAAATCCTTCAACCAGGTTCTCTCAGTTACTTCTTGCGCGCCAACATTGAGGCCACACAACCAGCAAAATGAGTAAGAAACAGATCAGATGTCTTTGGAAAGTTTCTTTGCGAATGGGAAAAGGCCCAGAGAAGAGACAGGAGAATGGATTTGTCCCGGTAGGTGATTCCCACATTCCAAGCTGCTCTGGATGATATTGTGACCAACTCGTTAACGAGGCAATGAAGCTTCAAACTGCTTCGCCACGTAGAAACCAAGTAGCATCCTGTGCATAACGAACACTCCGGGTCTCTCTCATCACTCCCAGATGGGACCGTCTCATTGCAGGGAAACAAGCTCAGGGCTCCCATTAGTCGTTAAAATTTTCACAAAAGTAAAATGTTCGTTTCTGTGGTGCATCTGTATCTTATTTTGAAGGGATATGCAAACGTTACCATAGCGACTAGAGTCAGAAAGCGTTAGGGAAGCGAGATGAGATGAGATGAGAGGAGTGGAGCTCTTTGCTGCACTATGATTTGGAGGTGTTATGTTTTTTCATAGTTAACATTTTTAACTGAATAAACATAACCCCATATAATAGATGTATATAAAAATGACCTTTACATATATTGGTAAACATTTCCACACATCACCTCCGATGTCCGTTGATCAACGTGGTCATCGTGTGATGACAGGATACACACTGGACAGGTTGCCCGAATAAAATTGAGACACACAACACAAGCAACCATGCAGACACACACACGCCTACTGTCAATTTAGATCAATTAACTCCATAAACTCACCCCTCAAATAGAATAACTCTAATCATATTGGGTATTTTTCCAAAATTTCCATCACAAAAGAAATCCTTGAATTCTTCATGCATCTTTATTGGGGATGGTTTCAAGTGAAGCAGGTATTCCAGTAGAAATCACAGTGAATTCTAGTCAGCAAAAACTTTTTTTTAATATTTTCACACCAATCCAGGTGTAGAAGATTTAACAAATGTTTTTCTTTCCGGTGGGCTGAGACCTCAGATTGGTGTCTTTCTGGGCTCCACAGTTGACCAGCAGTGCTCTTTGAGATCCTGCCTCATGAAGGAAATGCCTCCTAAAGAAGCTTGTGGCGTGCACACCACATACAGCACCAGTCTCCACTAATGATGGCTGCATGGCAGCGGCTACATGCAGCAGGGGGCAAGCTGACAGACTCTTAACGAGAAAATTTCATAGAGAGACAGGGTCAGTGGTGTCAGAACTGAGCAGATTTCGGACCATACTACATTACACGCAGATGAAGAAAATCCCATCATGTGCTCCTTCAGCTAGAGTGGAACTCATAATTAGGATTAGATGAAATCATCAAAACTTGCCTGGGTTGCTAGACCCCTGGTGGGTTTTACAGTTAATAGCCAACAACCAGCAATACAAAGGATGCAGTGCGATAAGAATCAATTGGCACTGAGCTTTCACTGATTTCTCATTCTGAACCATCGATTAGGACAACTATTGATCAATTTCTTTTGCTGTGTTACTTTGCAACCATGGACCTAGATGAGCTCAGTAATGGAGGGTGGCACCATGGTGAGCTGGAGGGCAGATGAGGGACATAAGTCATGTGGATCATTCCTGTAGCTTTCCTCAAAATGTAATCAGAACCTAGTCACACCTTCATGATAATTAACCAGGTGAATCAATAAGGACACATTGATGGAGTTAATAGGATGTGGCATAAGAAAAAGTGGCAATATGGTCGTGTTTGACTCACTAAGGTCAGTAATAGTTTTTATTAAGAAAGATGAATCTCCATATTAAATACCAACTATGTATGGTTGGTATTATACTAAGTGATGTTTTTGCCATGTTCTTTAGTATTTGCAATCCTATATTCCTCTGTTATTAAAAGAAGAGTGAAAGAGTGTGCAGGCCTTTTGAGAACACATACACACTTTCAGTAGAACTATTTAGAGGATTTATTCTAAGAATGTTCAGTTTCAACAATTTAAAGCTTAATTTAGGTGATAGCAAGGCATTTCCCATCTGATACCAGGGATCAGCGGGCGGTCCTGAACACAGCATTTTTTAAATTATCCATATCGGATGTCCATAATAACACTCAGCTCATAATAGTGTTTGTTCTCTTGCCTGTCACGATGGCACCCCTTGTGAGACATGTGTCCAGGTGTCAGTTTTTAACAATCACTGCCTATTTTGGAGTGTATTGCTTGCAAAACTGTGGTATAGTTCATGTAAATTATTTTGTTGATTAAATCTGTGTTTTCCTCTTTAGGATTTAATCCTGCACACAAGCGACTGTGTGCAGGATTAGCTTTGATGACGGAAATATTCCATGTTTTCGTCACCCTGTGTCATATGATTTCCATGCCCCTGTGGTGCAAAGTTACTCATGTCAGGATGCTGCCTCACATCCATTGGTTAGGTGCAATTTCACTGCCTCCCATTGGGTCTGAATTGAGAATTAAGGGTGTCTATTTGACATCTGGCTTTTCTATAAGTAGGTTCCACATCGTATACTTCCCAGCTTTTGCTCAGCCAATCTAGATAAGGCCAAACATTATGCAGTTTATTTAATTTTCTGGCAAGAAAGAACTCTTCACCTACAGTCGCTGTTATAAATTTGCGAAAGTGGCCATACTCACATATAATGCCTGTCAAAAGTCAATTTCTTCCTCCTTAAGCCATTTCTCATCGCTGCAAATTGAACTGTGCCACACAGATTCTGAGTGTAAAAGGAGTCGCACACGAAGGTGGGGAAAGCCAGGAAGAACCTGCTGCTCCTGCGAGTATAGAGGAGGGAGGGTATTCGTGCCCTACGGCACACTGCAGGGGCTAAAACGTTCCTCCACATCTACGCAGCCAGCGAAGAGTCTGGAGGCATACATGGGATTACACCCTGTGTTATTGCCCTAGGCAGTCACCAGGAGAGGCCCTCACACGTACCAAAGAACCACGCGTAAAATATATTGCACCTTGCAAATCTTAAACATTATGCGCAAATTGTAAAAGTGTGTAAATTCAGTTGGCTTTCTTTTTTTTCTTCTTCCAACTGAATCAGGAAGAACTATCCACCTGCTGTAGGTTTCTTTACGTAGTTAATAAAAAACTTGATATATGAGCATTTTTTCCTGGTGCTGGCAGCAGGTGACTAAATGAGAGAAAATCTCAGAGGAACAATGAGGTTGTCAGTTTTAAGGAACTTCATTTTTATCCCAAGAACACTGATACAAAGTTGAAACAGCTACTTAAATATTGGGAAATCAATCAAGTGTCAAATTTTGTACAGTTGCTTGAATGTGCGACGCAAGAAGAAAGCCTCTTTTCTCGCTGTGCTACAGACCCCAAGGTGACATATTTTCCTCCTTTAACCACAGCGAGATGCATCACTTGCATACACACTGGCAGGTTCTGGTTGGTGAACAAATGAAAGTATCTTCTTAACACCGTGCAGGAGGACCCAGGGGGTGTTCTCCACTGTCGGCTAAGCACACAATCCTCCCCAGTCAAGCCCACTCGTACTTGCACCAACACACAGCCATTTGCACTACACATTCAAAAAAAACTCTGCCAGTAAGAACTGAAAGGTCACACGAGAACTACAATGTGCTCCACTTACAGATTTAGTGCAGAGAAAATTGATTTCTATCTTTTAAGCATATAATCATTGACATTTTCTGTTACTGACAATAAGAATAAAGTCTTGCATGTGTTTTAGTTTTTTGGGGTTTTTTTAGCTGTGGTTATAGGCAGTGGTAAGTATTAGAAATAAATCCTCTTTTTTTTTTTTTTTTGGTTTCAGTTAGTTTATGTCTCACCTTTCACCTTCTGATGTATTCTCGTCGCAGCTCAAAGAAAGATATAAAAAGAAATGTCAGAAACATTTCTCTTACTCTTTCAACCCTTGTGTCCATTAACAGTTAGTGCTCGGAGTAATTGTGATTTGAATGCAACCCCAAATCTGTTTAGTGATCCATAGAGGCAGCACAGGTAAAGTGCTTTTAACGAGAGGGCCCTTATTTTACCAGCCGCAGAGGAGCAGAGAGGAGCCGGGCTGCTATTTCACATCGAGCTTCAAAGCGGCGCTTCAAATTGTGCCGACGAGACTTCATTTCCTCTTATCTGAGTGTGTATAGGTCCTCCACAGTAAGAGTGCACCGAGTGAAAATGTGAGAGGACGGCGGGTGAAGATGTATAGAGCACACAGCGCCACAGACAGTCAGGAAGACTCAAATTAAATGAATATGAGAAATGGGGGAAATTGTTAGACATTACAGTGGCATGCTCATAAGCGTGGGTCTACAGTTATGTCCTCCTCCAGACAGACCTGAGAGATACTTTATAGCAATGAAAAGGTCTATGATATTCATTTTCCTGCGACTTTGCATGCAATACACAGACTCTATATCATAACTACAATGGCTTAGGGTTTCACTTGAAAATTTTCTGTGCTTTTGACAGGATGTTTTGTTTCAGACTGTCAAACAATTGTCAATATCAGAAAAAGACAACAGGTAAATGAAAACAAGATGTTTACAAATGCTGTTTTGATTTTATGCCGTGCTTTTCTTTGCTTTTATTTGGACAAACGGCTATCCAGATATGAGAAAGTAATCGCTTAAATCATGAGTCATTTCCGGAAGAGCTTATTATGACTGTCCCTTAAGGAGAACTTGTCTGACAACATAGAGTAGAGTACAATATATCAAAACTAACATTTATTCAACAATGAAATAAGAAACAAAGTCATTTTGGTAGATCAATTTGGAATTGTTGCAAGGTTCTTTTGTGAGGATTTGGGATGCAAGAAAACCACAATCAGTGCAATTATCCATAAACGGTGAACATATAGATAGCATTATGTGAAATACTAGGAACAATGAGGAGATCAAGAAGAGAGCATATATCAGAGTAGTTGTGATTTTTTTTTTTTTACATACTTCATTTCTAGATTTAGGCCACAAGTCACTAGGAACAGTGTTCCTCTTGATACTGGTGGCTGGAACCTAACATCAACCCAACCCAGAGAGAAGCAGCAAGCTGTTTCAGGAACATGTGCAGTGCATGCATCATGTGCCGTGGCTCTTGTCCTCAACAGTTGTCCTGAGTTTGATTCCCAATTTGAGGCCATTTGCTGCTCTCCTACCTGTTTTCTGTCAATTTAGAGTTGGATATGAACTGCTTTGAAACAAAACCCAAGATAAAGGCTCTGCAAGCATTTTGTGCAATAGCTTACTAGAACCAAGCTTGTTTTGGAAGTCCCAGTCAAATGAAACACCATGGACAGTTGCGAATGATCAAAGATCCTCAGGGACTTCCAGTCCCAGACTGATAGGAAAAAGGATGGCGTTGGACAAAGTAGACAAGAGGGCAGTAGTGTCAGACATAACAATTCTATGTGACAGCAACATCAAGAAGATGGAATGTGAGAAATCAATCCATAAAGCCAGAGTGGAGAGGTCTGTATATTACGTGCGTGAGTGTGTATGTTGTATGAGTTTTACCTAATTTGGTCCACCATTATTGATTTGAGTTTAGCTGAACTTTTAGATTGCTAATTCTTTGCCCAGTTTTGTTCCTTTCAACAAAATAGAAATGTTTTACACATTTTAATTGTAGAGTTGATATTGCATTTTAAATTCTCTGACCGGTTGTTATATTTCGTTTTTCTGTGTGTGTTACAGTCTGTGACCCTCATGTTTGAGATGCCACAAATTTCTCTCAACAGTATGCTCCCAAACCCAAGTCAACTGATATATAACCTGCAGAAATAAACATATTTTCTGGAAGATGGTAAAGATGTACTTAATGATTTACTGCAGTCTAACTAACTAACTAACTAACTAACTAACTAACTCTGCAACGGTGCAGAAAGCTGACTGACAATATAGTGGGTTTTTTGGGTTTTTTTTTTTTTTACTATTTTGGAGCTGTGACATAAAATATTAAAAATTGCTTGATTTGGTTAGTAGGTCTCTCACTGGAAATACACGAATATATTCCATTAACAGCCAGCAGGCAGTAAGTCTAAGTCCTGATGACAAACTACTAATTGAGTTGGAGGTTTTTCACTGAGAAAAATAATCACATGGCAATTGGAAGGTTGTGAGTCAACCTTCCAGGTTAATCTCCCATGCTGATTCCTCCAAGGACAAGGCACAGAACTCCAAGTTTACTTTCAGCTTACATATTGGTGCATGGTTGTGTGAATGTTATGAGTACAAGTGGATCAATGAGACTCTAGAGTAAAAGCACTCTGTGGTTAGTATAACAAGAAAAAGCACTATGCAAGTTAATCTACAATGTCATACCATATGTTAGAAAACAAAAAAACTACATACGCTGTGATTCAGCCATAAGGGGTAGAAAGAGATTTGTTAGTTTTGAAATGTTTAACACGTGTTAGCCTTTCTATAATTAAAATAACCAAATTACTCCAATGATTTAGATCTGGCATTTTGATAAAAACAAGTGCATCATTTGGTCCAGTGCATTTATACACCTGCCTCAGTCTATTGCTCTTTCATAGCCCAGTAATATAAAAACTTGGAAACCGAAGGTAACTTGAATGCCCTCCCCCAATACAATAATACATCTTGGACTGGAAAACTAGAGTTGGAAAGCTTTGAGGTTGGATTGAATGAATGAAAAAAGACAAAATGTCACCAATTTCATCTCTGAAGATTTCAGATAGGGTCTTGACAATGAAGGCACATCAAAGGGAAATGCAGACCCCAAAGCCTTCAAAAGGCACTGTGAGCATATGCAAGGTTATTAAATAGATGAATATTGACAGGGTTTTTCCTATTTCAGGTGAAGAGAATCTCAGCTATATCTCTTCAGATCCAACAAGAGCTAAGAGAAGGCAAGCACAGTCAGGGCACTCTCTTCCTCCTCCCAGCCATTCACAGCAGACCTAATTGACAAGCAAAACCCTCCAACGGTTCGCTGCCCACCCACCCCCCTATCCTCCGCACACCTCCCCACCGCCAACTTTGCCCACTGGACCGAGATGTTGCTGAGCCAATCAGGAGAGGTTTTGTTTGCTGAACTCCGGTACGTCCTTCAGCACTTTGGCCCCATTCATCTCACCAAACAATCCCCCTAAGAATTTAACTGGTGGGCAAACACGCAGTACATGGGTAATGATGGGGGCACCTTGGCTGTCGGAGTGAATATTTACCCTGTCATCAAAGGAGGGGCATGCATATAAATCTAAGCATGCCCTCCCAAGTTCAGGTTCAGGGTTTGGAAGTGCGGGAGTCGAAGCGAGAAAGACAGCAAGTGAATATTCCTCAGATCTAAGAGCCTATGGAATGTGATGGAGCTTTAAACATATGGAGTATGATAGAAAATTAGCTTGGTTTGTAACTCCACAAGCACACAGAGGTTGCTTAAAATGTCAGATCCATGAATAAATACATTTGAAAACAAAATGGCACCCACCCACGCAGCAGGGCTAGTCGATTGTAGATGTGTGGAAATACTGTGGTTCATCTTAAGCACCCAGCTCTGTTTTTTGTTTCTTACATCCAAAGGTTTTGTACCCTGCTCCTGCAATGAAATTGAAACAAAGTTTGCTTCCTGAGTTCTGCAGAAAGTTGCGACCTTTTTCGCAATATTGTATTCTGTTGTTTAACACCCGATAAACAATCCCCATTCCATTGTTCAACACCTGATAAACTCAATTCGTGAGGGGCCAGGAAACAATTCTGCTAAAGAGAGAGGCAAGAAAATAGCTGCAATCAGTCAGCAGATTGCAGTGTTTTGTCTGCGATTTGGAAGAGTGGAAAGATTCCATCTGGCCAGTTTTGCAGCTGATATGCTACTGGTAATATGTTCAGCCTAGGTAAACTTACGATGGGTTGAATGGATGTTTTATTGAAACTTGTGTGTATAGCAGTCAGGAGCTTGCATGGTCTATTGGAAGGAAACAAACATTCCATTTTATTTTTTTTCCTTCATGTGTAAAAGTTAAAGTATCTGCCATTTTTTATTCCCCATCAACCTTGAGCAAATCACTTTCTTTAAGTGTAGACTTGCAGCTGCTTTATATAGAAAAGCACAAACTACAGAGTGTTATTGAATAGGAAAATATAACCTCTTCAAGTGGTAACATGTTTAAGGTCCAAGTATTTCATTTCAGTGATTTTATTTTATTGAGATTATCTTGAAAACATAAAAGAGCAATCCAAAAGCTACAGAAGAGAAAATAACCTCACGTTTTTTTTAATCTGCTCTTCATGATGCAGTTCTGCTTCTAGTGTTAATTCTCCAGAAGTACCGCAAACATATTCCTCCCTTCACACGTACTGGCATCCTTCTTAAAGATGTGAAATTTCTAAAACCAAGTTTACAATTGCAATCTCAGAATGAAATATTTTAAAAGTTCCTACCTACAAATGAAGCATCACTGGCATCATAAGCCGTTCAACTATGAGGATAGAAGTCTAAATAGCAGTTTTTATCAAAACCACCAGTGCCACTTTTAATAACTAATACAAAAATGCAAATAACAAAAGCAATTTTGAAATTTGCACTTCACTTTTTTAAGCTGATCAAGGCATCTATTCATAATTCGAGACTTTCTGTTTCCTTGGGTCATCAAAAATTATAAAACCTTTTACATAGGTGTAAATGTGAGAGTTTGTGGGATTGTCAATTATATATACGGGAGGCATTGTATGTGTGATGTATTTGTTAGAGTTGGGGTCCGAGGACCTTTCGTTCCCATCATTTCTTAATACTAAACAACCTCGCAGTACTTTCAGATCAATAAAGCGCTTGTTGCAGATTACTGTACATGCCCATGCCGCTGGAAAACTAGACTTCTGAGAAGCCATCAGAGACCCAGAAAAATACAAGCAGGATTACATTAAAAAGGATGACCTTATTATAGGCAGGAATGGGTGTTGCACATTTTTTTCTTGCACACAGACAGAGAAAAGGATAATGGCAGCATGATATGTTTTATTTATTCATTTTGAGGATATGCAGTTATTATTCAATAGACGAGTGTGTTGGCTTGAAATCACAGCCTACGTCAACAAGAGGCAGATATGCACGTCCGCTCGGTGCGGAGAAATGTGAAAGTGAAGGAAAAGGAGGGATTTGTGTTAAAGCTGTGAAACCATACTGCTGTTTAAACACAAATTAGCAAAATCTGCCCAAATACATGGAATTATAGCAACGGAGTCTTTCTTAGACTTTTGTCGAAGCCTTGTTTAGTTTGGTTATGACCTGTGACTTATTCTTTTAATATTATATTTCGCCATTAGTGGAATTATTATTAGTAGTGTTATATTTTGTTGGTTTGTTTTATTTCATGTTTAGAAATATATATTTTACAGATCGTGTTTATTAGCATAAAAACATACAAATAAAATCAGAAACTGGAAAGTTTTGCCAACATGTAAAACCCCTCTTTTTTAGACTAACACTAACCTGTGGAAGTGTGCAGTCACTGAAACATCTTTCTTTCTCTGTCTGTCTCTCTCTCTTACACATACACACACACACGCACGCCTGCACGCACACACCCACACAAACAAAGCCTTTTGTACCATCTTCCACACCAGTACTCCTCTAGGGGCCAATACTGTGCTGCAAAGCCCTTTAGAGGGGCAGCAAGCCGGAAAATGACCCCATGCTGTCACCGCTCGCCTCAGCCCCGCCTGGTTACGCCTGTTTCCCAAGGACCCACCGAGGGTCCAATGCCCCCAGGCCTCCCTCTCACACCACTCTACCTCCTGGGGCCAAACGTTAACAGCGGCTCCTTGCCGCAGACAATGGCTGCCGGGAGACGTGGGAAAGAAATGTCACAAGGCTCTCTGACAAGCAGAGTTCGACCCCCTGACCTCGAGGGCTGGTCCCACTGGGCCTCTTTATGTAAACACGGGGTTTCCAAAGAAAAGCATACCCTGTGTTAATCAGATTCATAACCCATGTGAGAAAATACCAAAGAAGTTGAGGTGTGAACTGGAGGTTCGAACTGGTGGCGACTTCTTCACTAAAGTTAGCAAAAAAAAAAGCTACAGCTGCTTATTTCCTTTCTCTGTTTTGTACGTTAAAAAGAGAGCATTCGGAGAGTTTTAAAGCGTGGTTCAACAAAACTTCAAATTATTAATCAGATTTTTTTAAATTGTTTTTTTTTTTTCCAATCAACGTTAAAGTCCTGAAGAGTGCTCTTATCAAGTTCAGCACTAAGCGTACTTAAAGGACTTCTATTTGAGGTCTCAGCTGCCTTGTAAACAGTCCTGGTCATTTAACCTCCGACCTTCTGACTTCTCAATCTGTCCAACACCCTCTCCATATGGGACAAGCAGGTCAAATGACGATACCATAGGCCATTCTGCATCTCCGGCAGGGAGGGGTTGGACACGGGCCTGGTGGCTGTGTCGTTTTAAGGGTGCAATTTGTTGTAGAATGTGGGCTAACAAGAAGAACTGGATCAATTATTGTCATTGAGTTAAGCACAGAGTCACAAGCTTTCAGTGGCTTTGGATTAAAATCTGAGCAGTGTTTTGGATCAGTCCTTTCTGTTACATTAATTTTGTTATTTTATCTTTTTGTAAATAATATGACAAACAATATGGCAAGTCAAATTTATTGATATTAAGAAATTACTCTGAAGTCACCTCAAGTGATCAGCAGCACCTGAATAAATTATTTATCATCTGGATTTGTTTGTACATGAGTCACATTGTCTTAGTAATGGGTGGTAAAGCATCTGGTCACCCTATTTACCACTTCCTAATCTACTTCCTAAAGACTGTTGTCAAGTTCCTGTTGATGACCCCTCATTTGGTATTAGAGCCCATGTAAAAGGTCAGACCATTGTGGTCACCAGGGGCCAGAGTTCACAAACCAAACAGCCTGACCTCATTCCCAGGAGACTCTAGCTGATGGACTCCCGCCGCTAGTTAGTAGAGATCATTATTAACTAGCGCTCAACAAGTGACAGATTGATGATTCTCGATTGGATGGACTGAGGTGCTGACCCAACCTAAAACAAGTGACATACATAAATATTTTTTCAGGTATGCATTAAAATATAACAGTAGCATCTCAAAGAAAAAAGTTACCAAATATGGTTAGTTTTTGTTTTTTTTAATGAAATTAAGTCTTGGGGCAAAGAAAGAGTAAGCCCACATTCAATTCATTGTATAGATATACACTTCATATACAGTTCCTGGTTTTTTTTACTATTTGTACAGTGAAGCACTTTGTGACTGCAGTCCAAGAAAGGTGCTATGTTAATAAAATGTTCTTACTATATTGCAATATACGCCGTCTTTTAGTTTAAAACGATGTTAGTTTTCATTAACAAAAGACATATTAGAAATAGAAAATAAATATATGCATTTTTATTGTTTCCGCTCCTACATTGACTTTTTTTTACTGTAATAGAAATGCATACTTAAGTCCTTAAACTATTGCATATGCATTTATGGATTTTGTTATTCAAAATCCAAAAGTTCAAATTCAAAAGTTATGGGAATAAGTACTCAGATCTCACATAAAATAAGATGTAATATTACACCTTTATATTACACCTTAATTCCATTTATTGTGGTTCAGATTTTCATTTGTTTTTGCTTCCATATAATTATGAATGTTTTTTGTTTTTTTAAACTACATTTCCCTACAACAAGCTATATGTAGGATACCATATAATATTTAAATTGTTAGTAGTTAAAGTGGGTATGAAACATCCTTAAAGTTGTGATGAATTTATGTAAGGTTTGTATAAAGTGTCCCATGGCAGATGGTTTCATTTTAAACTCACAGAAGTCAAGGTTGAAACAACCAAATCCACAAAAATACAAAAATGGCAAATGGCCAAAATGACCAGCACTGCTATTGTTGTCATCATTGTCATCATTCTGCTAGAGTTTATTTATCCAGTCGACATTTGTATCTCCTAGTAATTGTTCTGATCCGACAGCTGTTTGGCTCAAAAATAGTCTGTCTTTGCATCAAGTCAGTAGGAAAAATTATACAGGATTATCATATTTATACATAAAAGATGAGCATACATAATTTATGCATCAATTTCACATGTACAAAGTGGTTTTTGTTTAAAACAGCACCACTTCATTTAGGTTTCCTCGTCAAATTGAAAGTGTCAGAACTTTATAACAAATTGGTTCCTGCAATTTCTGCCTTCGCTTCATCATTAAGACCATCGCTGCCACAACAGCAGGATGTAAACTGTAAACCTGCAAAACCTACTGTATACAAGCATATATGAGAGGCCGCTGTCCCCCGTGTCTCCTTGTAGCCCTCATGGTCGTAAATCTGCCTGCATGTCCGATGATCGTTTATGAGTACTTTACATAAAAATCATTCTCACAAACAGCGCCCTTCAGCTTGTAATGAAAGCCAAGCATCAAAGTTAAAGATCAATGTCACGACAGGGATTACTTGCACGTTTGGCAATGTAAAGAGCCTCACAGAGGGATCTATAACAGCATGCTTTGATCTGGTGCGGTAGATGTATTTTTATCTTATGTGCAAAAAATTTCATTGGATGTTTCAGAACACAAGTGTCAAGTTCAACACTCCCAAGATTTATCGATGTAAAACCAACAGCCAGTTGAAACAAACTGAATTCCCAGACCGCGACGTGCATTCAGTCCGCATTGGAGGTCAAAAGGTTAAATGGCTGAGGTCATTCAGGCTTCAATCAGTGTCTAGGGACCTCTCAGATCAATCGAAAGCTGTTGAATATGTGGACGGATCAAAAGAAGAACATGCATCAGATGGGGTGATTGGTCTCTGATCAGTGGTTCAGATTCTGCTAGAGTTTATTTATCCAAAATGAGACTAATTGATTTGTCAGCTTGATGAAGGAATATTCTGAATAATGAACTATATCACATAACTAATAAAAGATTTCTTTAGTGTGACTAATTTGAACTCAGCCGCATTGTTAATGTACAAGAAACCAACAAAAATATACTTTGCTTGCAGATTCTACTGACCCTCTCATCAGTTTTTGGCTAAAATATTCAATTTCAGTTCATGTGTGTTGAAAGATCTCCTTCCCAAAAGTTTAAACTTTTTATCTAACTAATCTGGGTATTTTTTGAACAGATTTTTTTTTTTCTTGGTAAAACAATTCTTTCATCTAGCTGAGAGAAATTTCAACAAAAATGTGAAAATATTCAGGCTGTGCCAGTAGGTGGCAATAATACTCATATTCAACATCAATCAATTGGTGCAGTCTTTTGTTTGTTTGTTTGTTTTATTTTACAATCAAAAAACAGACATAGACTTAGAAAAAAAAAAAACAGGCATATTTAAAAGTCTTTTTTTTTTTTTCTGACAAAATATGGCAGTGCTCTAACAAATTGTCTGTAGAACTGAATCGAGTAATTTGTCTTAGTTCTGATCAGTGAACGCACCATACAAAAGCGCTACAAAGTCACGCTGCCAACCAGTTTTGCCTGTCTTTGGCTATGTTTTTCAGTGGGAATTAGAGTCAGTGTTCATTACTTTAGTACTGCTTTGAAATAAAGTCAGAGGAAGTGCAAAAATGCAGCGTATAACAGGTAAGAAGGGTACTTCAAAGGAAACTGTTTTCAAGCCATGACTGCAGCTCGCTCAGTGAAACTTAGCAACAAACAAATCGGATAGCAACAAGACTGAAAGGAGGACATTAAGTTGTCATCATTTGGTTGACATTAAAGTGGATGTAAATCATTTTTGGCCTTATGTCTTTTTTATGGTTCCTAAAATTTGTATTGTCAGGTCAAAACTTTACAAAAAAAAATAAAAAAATGGGGACTAGAAATAATCCACTAAAGTCTCACTTGGCTTATCTCATTTTAAAAATACACATATATTTTTTGTAAACATACTAACCTTTCATCTTTTCAGCTATGTAAATCATATTCCTGATTTGCTCTGTAGCAATTTCCCACCATTGTCTTTGTTATAATGGTTGTCTAGACAACACCGCTAAACCATAATGTTTAATACAGCCACATCTATTCCAACTGATCTGCCTCCCACAAATCTTAACTGCCTGGTGTCGATCTGTTTCTTGGATCAGGCGCAGCCCCGACTGTGCTCAGGCAGGTAAGAGCTCTGATAAGCACCTCACTCCCCGGCCTGGGCCACAGATGAAAACACGTCTCCTCTTTTACCACTTTCATCTTTGGCCAACATTCCACCCAAGCATACCCTATGGCTCCTTGCCCCCTGCCTCCTCTTATCCTTTTTCCTCCTCCAGCCTCTGTCATGCAGGGGACCAAGAATGGCATGCAGGGACAAACTTGAGACCTTGCGAAAAGAGAGGAAAAAAAAAAAAAAAACAGGAGGGGGAAGGACGTTGAGAGGTGGGGATGGTGAAGAAAAAAGGAGTTGTGAAGAAAAAGAGAAATGCACATTGTACTTTTCAAATGGATGGGAAATGATTCGCTAGGATTTGCTGACAATTATACGGTGGGGTTTAATCAATTCGGACCATTCACAGCGTGGAGAGGGCTGATCCCCCAGTACAAAGGAACAGACCGTGGGAGGGCGGTACCTAAGAAAGCTCTGGCCTGGTGTAAGTAACATGAGGCAACACTCCCCTCCCCACACATTGCACTGCAGCATATGGCTCCTCTCTGAACTTATTAGCTAGCGGATTAAGGCCAATCGCACAGACCCAAGGGCCTGTGGCTGCTTCTGCTGCACCCTCCCTTGCTCCCCTTCGCCCCCAGGAATGAAGCTGAGTGACAGGGAGCATTGTGTTGGGCACCTGAATTGCCACACCTCTCACTTACCCTGTCATACAGTGCAGTTTGATGAGGTTATTTGCTAGAAGGAACTGGATCCAACCACTAGCCCTAGAGTCACAGAACAAACCACACAGAGCCAATCAGTCCGTCTCTAATGTTGCGTTAAAGCAGGTCCCATCAAGAATTTACATGTCTTTCCACCCCAAAAGAACATTTTTACCCATTTTAATGACCCTCTCATAACTCTGCCTCCAAATTAGTAAGCTGCTCAGCTATGGAGAGGATTGTAAGCACCTGAATGTGAACACACAGATTAGGCCTGTAGATATGATGTCTAATTACCATCTCATCGCAACTCGACATGCAAGCTCGACATGAGTGCGGACATGCTGGGAGAAAAAGGTCCATTTGACAGAGGTTGATTATAGGTCCATTATGCACAAAGTACTTAGAGATGGGCTGAGAGTAGGAATTAAGAGCTTGATGGCTACTGTGAGGGGACCTGGACTGAAGAACAGCGGCGTGGCAGTCAACAGGGTCTTGGGTTTATGGGAGGCCACGGCTGGGGGAGGGTGTACAGTAGTTTCTGCCCTTGTTGATTGGTCATCTAGAGAGATCTGACAAAAGAAGAGCCCCCTACTTAAGTCCTCATTTGATCTGGAAAGTGGCAGGTGATCCTCTGAATCTTTTTGTGTCAGCTCAGAGGGGTCAGATGACCCAGAGTGACTTGTCTTACCTGGCACCCATCAAAGCTCCTCATTTGGAGCACATGGTGAATCAGTCTCGGGTATCCTCCCCTCTGAGAGCTCCACCTGGCCATAGGGTAAAGAGGTGAGCTCCACAGTGAAGCAGCAGGGGTGCTAGATCCCAGCTTCACTAATCCTGTCACATACTGCGAGGGGGTTGAAAAACCCAAAGTTCTTTAACAAAGGTCAGAGATGGGAGCAGAGAATCTACATCTTTGTGGCTAGGCAGGATTAGAGAACCAGGGGTTTCGGTCCTTATGATTGCGGCATCACGCCTGGAGATCACAAACATATTTGTGGAACTAACTGAAGAACCAGCATTTGGTGGGATTGTGAGGATGCGAGACTTACACTGTCAACGATCTTCGATGTGCATCTTTAGTTTGTAAACTTGCTTTAAAGTGCAGTTCTTGTTGAGAAAGAAGGCCTTGAGGTCGCTCTTGGGTAGGAGAAATCAGGCATTTTTAGACGGATCTTGTACTCCTTATTCTGACACTTGTTATGTGTTGCTTGTTGTTACTGGATTTCAAGGAGATTGCCTGTCTTGAGAGCCGATGATTGATGGTCTTTCACATCTTTGGCTGTTGCAAACACTATATCTCACATAAAAACCCAAACACAAACAGTGATACTGCAGGTAAAATTTTGGAGAGGAAAACACGTACTCTGCAGGAATTTCATCAACATAGACCTTAAAGAGCATCCTGATAGTCAAGTAATTTTCTTAGTTCGTGTTAACCCACATCAGGCCAATCAACACCTTGGCACCAATTCTGACACTCTCTCACCCCCCAACAACACCTTGAAAGCACAGCTTCACTTATCAAATGCTTTTCTCATAACAGAATTAGCCACAGTCCAGCCAAGGCATTCTCAACAGGGCGTACATCCTGGCTAAAAGCAACATTCTGGGTATGGGGAGATAACATGTTACCTGCAGTTGAAAACACTGACAGAGTCTTTAATTTGTATAAAATTGGATAAGTTGGTCCAGCTCCATGTTGAAAGCCTGCCAAAGACATTACTTCTACGATCCTAAAAACTCTAATTTAAAAAATCTCATCATGTTGGTGAGTTCTTGCAGATATACAGCATATTGCAATATTACCAAGCAAAATAAATAAAAGGCATAAAAGCAAAATGGAGTTTCCTCAGTTATGACGTATGATGTGTCTTGATGAGATCTAAGTCTTTGGATTTTGAAGACCTCCTCGTCATTACCCTAATTTTTAACTAATTTTTCTCTATCAGATATATATATATATATATTAATAAAATTAAAACATTACTTTCCAGCTAATTAAGCAAGGGGTATGAATAATTTTGGGCTTAATTGTAAATCCTTGATACATATTTTTTCAGATTGGATTGAAATTCTGGATAAGAGTTACAACTGAATTCACATTGGAGAATTATGGTGCTTGTCTCTGATCATCTCATTAAATGCATGTTATGTTCAAGAGCATTTAGCAGAGGGCATTAGATAGCCATAGAGATAAAACCTTGAACAGAATGAATGTAGGGCCAATGGTTAACATTTGAGATGAGCTCCATGCTGAACCTTGGGGTTCACTCCGGTGCATTTGCCTCCATTATTGACTGAATAGGCAGATTGAGCTGGCAGGGGTCCATCTCCCTCCACACACTGTAGCCCTGTATCACTGTCTGAACTCACTCAAATCACGTTAGGCAGTCAAATCGGGTTAGCCACTCTTTAGCATCAAACACACTTTTGATTCAAAGCATCACTTCATTGTCACTCGACATGTTGGCATGCCAGAGACTGAGTTGTCAGTGCTGCTGCACTGATCCACATCCACTAGGGTCAAAAAGACTGGGATACTGAGCTGCTCTGATTGTAGATATGCGTGTGAGCGGGCGTGTGTGTGCGAGTGTGGCAGACACGCAGGGGGTTGATGGTCGGACCATGAGATTTTTTAGGGAGGGTTGAGAAGAGTTACTGACAATCTGGCAGTCCTTCACAGTGACACGTGTGTTTGATGGTACACACAGCCTGTGCTCAGCCTCTGTGACCCGCTGCTGTCACTGAGGGTTGAGGATGTGGCAGCGTGCCACCGCCTGCGCTGTGGAGGGATACGTTTTGTTCAGGGTGGGTTGGCGGGGGGCAAGGACAGAGGTGGGGGTTGGAGCGAAAGACAAGGGTCGTGTCAGAACTGCCAGTCTTTGTGGTTGTTGCAGAGTATAGACAGATACTTACAACTTATACTTATTTTTCCCGAAAAATAAATACATTCTAATAACATAGGTGTTTTCTTTATATAAAAACTTCACCCTGAAAACTGAATTCACAAGAAAGAAATGCTTGCAAGATGTCCGTCATTTCTAGAACAAAAACAAGGTTGGAGACAAAACAGCAGCAGATGAAACATTCTGTTTTACATTATGTTTAGTTAGAGATGCAACAATAAATTGGCCAGAGGTCAGAATCAGGTAAGCTTTTTCCTGATTGGCACTGAAAAATAAATGCCTGGTAAATGTATTTATGTTTCTTTTTATTAAATGGTTCAGAACTAAGAACTAAGTTCTTTGATCAAGAACTTCTTGATCAAATTAATGTTGAGTTTGATAAAAAAAAAAATAAAAAATTAAAAATCTGTTTATCTATTTTGCAAGGATAGAAGCAACACAGAACTACTCTTAAAGTGTACTCTACCATATACAGTATATATATATTTTTGCTATATTGAGGGCATCTGCATTGATATGAGTCCTTCCTTGAAAATCTCTTCTGACTTTACATCCTAGAAATTGTTCTCATACCTCACTAATGTCATTTTCCTGTACCGTTTCCTCTGACATTTTTTCTTAGTCAGGAGTGGCAATTTATTGCACACTATAGAGCAATTATGTTCTTGAGAGTAACCGAGTTGCACGTCACGCTGATTCATATATGTATACGCTCTGAGGTGGATTCAGATGGTCCGAGTGTGTGAGGCTAATAGCAGAAGAGTAGGAGGAAGAGGTGCGTGGAGAAGTTAAAAAGGCTATAAGGCTAACAGTGGGTGGAGGCAGATTTCTAGGTTTACGTGTGTGTGTGCTTATGTATTAGTGTATAGGCAGCTTGAGGTGCACTAACCCTACTCTGATAAAAATGTGTGGGATGTGAGGATGGTTGTGGAGCCCCAGAGCCAATCTACCCAGGACCCTCACTGGTGCCTGAGGGCCTCTTCAGCGCCTTCCTCCACCTGTCTCCTTCTATTTTTTGCTCTCCTGATACTCAAACTCTCCAGGAATGTCTGAACCAAAGGTTTTATATTTGTACTTTTAGCTTCAACTTTTAGGAGTTTTTTTTTTTCTATGAAATAAAGCACCTTATCAGAATTGTAAAATATGCATTGAGCAAATTAAGGTCAGAAGAAGGTTTCATTTTTTCTTTACATTTCTTTGTACCTCAAGAAAAGAGAAAGCAAAATAAGATGCAAGTATAACATTTAGATAATAAATGTTATACACGAGATAAGATAACATTATAATGTGATAATAATAACAGTTATGTAATGTACCAACATAACACTAATTTAAAAAAAACACACCTGGGTCTGATGGAACCATGAATTTTCTACTTTTTTGCAGTGCAACAAGAAGCGTCACTGACAAACACCCTGAATACTCACTCTACGCATCAACAAACAGCCACTGCAAATTGTTTGAAATATACATCACACAAACACTTTGCAAATGTAATTTTTTAGCATTTGAACGTGAAGTGGTGGAATAAACAATTTGGCTACCACATTAAGATTGAGTAGTAGTAGAAGAGAGTGATGCAAAAAAAAAAGCTCCCCCCAAAAAATTGAGCTGAGCAGCGGAGAGAATACGAAAGGTTTTGATCAGGAGTTTCTCTGGGATAATTGTCAGGATCCGCCGTTTGGAAGATGACTGACGAAAGGAGCGGCATGACAGTGGAATTTGTTGAAGAAACATGACAATGTGTCAAACATCCATCAGACAAAGAAATGTAATATTTATGGCTTCTTGAAGAACCTTTCTCTACCTCTCCTTACGTACAGACTCTTGCATTTTGTCTTCTGCTTAAATTGTTTCCCACCTCGTCACGTGTCTTACTAATGTTCTCTCATAACGGGATTAACCTGCAAGAAAAGCTTGTCGCTAAATAAAGTGTTGACAATTGTTATCAAAAACACACAGCCAGGATCAAGACTATTT
>CAEGAD010052637.1:0-22258 GCA_903067055.1 Poeciliopsis paucimaculata | reverse complement strand
CATTGTTTACCTTGCTTTGCTTTTGTGGGCTATTTTGCCGATATTTGCCGAAATTTAACGGAACCCGTAAATTTTCCATCTTTGTGTTTTTTTTAATTTTTTTTTTTTTTTTTTTTTTTTTTTTTTGGCACATTCTGTATTCAAATGTTGACCTCAGTGCAAATTAAACTTTTTGATGAATAATTTAAAAATGTTAATTTTCTGTAATTTTCAGTCTGAAAATGTACTCATTTCTGTAATAAATATGTAGGAACTCTCAAGTGACTCAAACCGATACAGAATATTTGATTTCCTGTAATGAACCAAAAGGTCTTTTTTAAGGTCTGTTGTGTTTTTGTGTTTTCGGTGCAGGACCTGAAGCCCAGCAACATTGTAGTAAAGTCTGACTGCACACTGAAGATCCTGGACTTCGGCCTGGCCAGGACCGCTGCCACTGGCCTCCTCATGACGCCCTATGTCGTGACCCGTTACTACCGCGCCCCCGAGGTCATCCTGGGCATGGGTTACCAGGCCAACGGTGAGTGATGGAGAAGGCGGGGAATGGCCGGTCAGGGACTTCCGTCTGGGCCGCTGCATGTCTCTTATTCCCCGCCCTTGCCTCCTGCTGAGGTGTTTCAGCAACACTTCCCAAACACACACACACACGCACACTGATTCGGTAAAGGTTATACTCAGAGGGGAAGTTGGCATGTGGGGCATCCTTGCTTTGTGGGGTGAACTTCCTGTGTGAAGACTCTGGCGGTGGCAGCAGTGCTTCAGCATGTGTTTGATGTTTTATTAAAAAGTTTCTGGGTTTGAGCTTAATAAGGCCTGGCTAAAAGCTGCCAGTATGAAAAACAGGCTCCTGTGCATGACTCGGCAGTTTCTCCTCCCGACCTGGACAGAGATCACAAACACAACCTTCTAGTTTGTTTGGTAGCCAACACAAAGCGGAGGAAAAGGATTCATGGTTTTCAAATCTTTAACAAATACAAATTGGAAAAACTGACCTGGATACAAAAAGTTAAAGTGACATGAATACTTGTCTTTTTTTGCCAGACAGAAACTACTCTACTAATATCAGAGCCAGAATTAGTTTACAGTGTTTATTTGCGAGGCAAGTGTAACAGTCTGGCAGGAATGACAGGTTTCCATTTTCTCCTCCTAATCAAACTGGCGTCTTCCTGAAAGCAAGTGTTGATAGTCCACAGATATGGTAGCCAGTGAGCAGTGCCTAATAATAACCGCTGGGTGAGTTTTTGGTGATTACAGCTTGATAATCTTGCAGTATTTTTGAGGTGTTGAACAGTAAAACGCTGGCGCTAATTCTTCCTGCTGACCTGTTGCATCTGTGGCTCCCCTTCTCTTCTCCCTCCTCCAACGCTGCGCTCATGTAGTGGATATTTGGGCTGTGGGCTGCATTATGGCAGAAATGGTTCGCCACAAAATCCTTTTTCCTGGAAGGGATTGTATCCTTGAGCTGCTTAACGGAACATTTGCACCGAGTCTTTCATGTTACGTTTTTCTCCTGTCAAATGCCACTATTAAAATTCTATTTCTTTGAATTTTTACCCCGTTCCTCTGGCACTGTGGCTTGCCACCACCCACCTGCTGTCTCTACGGATACACAGACGACTCTATCTGCTCGAGCAGCGTCACTGTCGCTAGCGGCGCCGTGACTGTCACTTGAAAGACCCGAACAGAATTTTAATAGTTTGCTTTTCAACAGAGGAGAAGTCAAAACACCATAAATTAGCCTTATTTATCCTCCTGCTGCTGTTGTTATTTATAGCTCCGTCAGTAAAGAGATGTCTATTTTTTTTTGGTTATGTTTGCATGAAATTAAATTGTAAATGTCTGCACTGGGGTGCAGCGAGCATATAGAAGCTGCATTGATGCACAGAAACAAGAGTCAGCGTCTCACACTTAAGGGATTGTTCAGCATCAAAGCAATCCCTTAAATTTGACTTCTTAAACAAAAGAGTCAAATTCAGCAACACAAATCAGCAATAATAAATCATTACTGCATCGATAAATCAGCAATAATAATAAAGGGCTTCGGCTAGAGGTGCACTAATTGTAGTTTACTAGCTTTTTTTTTTTGTTTTCTCTAATGCCAGATTTTTTTTGTGCTAAATATAGAGACAAACTTGCTATGTTAGCTATGGCTAACAGCAGGTTTTGATATGCAATTCCGATTTATAACGTAGATTAAGACCAGCAATGCTAGCATGTGAAACCGATTTTAACCACCATCGCAATGACCTGACAATCGGTCACTGTCCCCTTTCGCTCTGCTGTGAAAGAGGGCTGACTATCAGACAGCTCCGCCCACTAGGTCACATCTGCATGTATGCGTTTCGCAATAAGCTGGGATCACACAGCTGACAAACGTGGCCCAAGTCTGTATTTTTTGCCCACATACACACATAGCCGACTTTTTCACAGCAGTCTTTTCGCCCCCCCAAAAGAGTCCGATTTGAGCCACTTCCATGTCTGGTATTAATTCAGAGACGTATCCAACATTTATTGCTCTAAAGCGTCTGCAGTCTGAACGAACATGTTGCATTTTATCCCACTTTTACAACGTGGATGTGAAACAATGCGAGAAGACGTAAACGGTGGCTGAGAATTATATTTATGAAATATAAAAGACAATTGCAGAAGTGCATCACATCATAGTCCCAACTACGCATCTAAAGAAGAAGCTGTAGTCGACGCTCCACACATGGTCATTGCTATTAGTTATTCTTAATTTTTAATATCTTCCTTCATGTTGTTGAGCTTGTGACGATGCTGTTGGCTGATATTGCTGAATAAACTTTTGAAACTGACCCATATTCAGATGTATCCATTATTATTTCCATCAGCCATAAAATGCATAATAAAGCAGAAAATATTTTGGGGGAAATTTATTTGATAAAATCCAACACCAAGAACAGACATGTCATCTTGAAAGGCAGTAAAAATAGAATAGAGGCAACAACAGGCTGAATAATTGTACGCTATGCTAACGTTACATGACACATAAACAACGAACTGAGAACGTGCCTGGTATGTTAACATAACATATTAAGAGTTATTCAGATAACTATAGCATAAATAACATGCTAACAAGTTTACCGAACCATCCGTGTCGCTCCAAATCACTAAATCTTCATCTTCGGTGTCGCTTGTAAACAACTCGGCTAACTCCGGAGCTAGCTTCTACCACATAGTATCAACACAGGCCTAGAGCGCCCTCTGGCGGTTTGGTGTGAAAATAACATGTGATATGATATAGTAATGTGTTAATAATTTCACACATAAGTGTCTCCAGAGTATAAGTCGCACCCCCAGCCAAACTATGAAAAAAAATGCGACTTATAGTCAGACAAAGGTGTCTGGAAAATACAGTAATCTGGACAACCACTCCAAAAAAAAAAAAAAGCAGCAGATTTTAGCTATTTAAAAAGAAATCCTAATTGGGCATCAAGATTTGCTGTGTGAACGTAGCTATAATCAGCCACATTGTTGCCAACTTAGCATCTTTGTCGATATATTTAGCGACTTCTCAGACAAGAAAGATACTCAGCATCGGCAAATCTTTATTTTATTTTATTTTTTTTAAATCAGTGATCGGTCAGAGAACTACAATCGGTGTCCCTCTAACAAGAACCCCCTTTAAAACATGCTATTTGTTATTTGTTTCAGTAGATGAAGCTTTGTGGGACGCTGACCTCTACCAGTATGCACTGAACCGCATGAAATCATTCCATGCCACCTCATGGCCATCATAAGTTTTACTTCTGATTTCCCCCCCCCCCCCCCATTTTGTTTTTATTGTTGTCCTGTTTGCTTTCTTTTTTGGTTTGCATGCTAATTTGGTGGTTGTCATTTCATTTTTCAGTTGATGTCTGGTCTGTTGGATGCATCATGGCTGAAATGGTCCGAGGTAGTGTGTTGTTTCCAGGCACTGATCGTATCCTTAAGTTAAACCTCCATCCAACTGCCCCCTCCCGAGCCCCACCTCCCGACCTCACTGTAATCTGAATACTCAGTCTCTGTGTTTGTCTGACATCTTTGCACACAAAACTAGTCCTTCACGTTTTCTCCACATTGAATGAGCGATAAAGTTCAGCAGCTTTCAATGCTGTGTTGAGGTTGGAGATTCGTCTCCTCCTGTTCGGAATACCAACATTTTGAGGCGTTTCAGCAGAATTTCCCAACATGAAAATTCAAAAATAGTCAATTTTATTTTTTCAATAAATTAATTTTATAAACTCAAGAGATGTCCAGGTTTAAAGAAACTTTTCAGCATTTCTGCTCACAAAGACAGATACAGAAAATTGCTCACATGTTCCTCTTATTATTCTTCGAGTTACAGCTTTTGTAAGAGGATGTAACCTAACTTAAAAGTGTTAGCTAAATCAAAGTCACAGTGGATTTTAAAAGTTTATCCCACACCCCTCCCCACACACACACACACCCATTCCCTCATACCAAGTTTTTGTCATGTTGAAAAAAGAAATTTGGCCACAGTTAATGATTTCAGAACTTTTCCAACCTTTCTTGTGATGTAAAACCTGGTCAATTCAGTGGAAAACAAACCAAAATATTCTGCAAAAAACAAAATAGATAAATAAATGACTGAATAAGTGTGCAGACACGCCTCCTGGCTCTGATTGGTTGCTTCTTGTTAGCGTTGAAAACAAACAATCCAGTGCCAAATACTATGAGATAATAATAAAATTATCTAATTATTTCGACAAATATGTTTGAAAAAATGTTGTTTTTTTTATTAAAGTTACATACCGCAGCTTTAAGGATGCACATGTTTATGCAATCACATTAATTTATGTCTTTTATTTTGTAGGTTGAAAAAGCTCATAAATGACATTTACCAGTTGTGCTGAAACTCGTCATATTTTTAGGCTAATATACTGCTAATTCTTCAAGTTATGTTCATATGCGTTTCATAAAACAATCCAAGTATAAGAAAAAAATATATTGATTTGGAAAAACAATCATTTTGAGAGCTTTAATGTATTATTTTTTTGACCACGAAAAAAACCAACTGTTGTACAGAAATATGAAGTCACAGACAGCATGTTCCTAATTTTCTTATCTTGAGTCAACTTTATACATACAATCCTATCCTTTGTGTTTATTGTAAAGGTGGAACAAAGATGTCAACAAGCATTTAGTTGTGTTGTGTGTTCCATCTGTATTTATGTGGTGTTTTTATTTATTTTTTTTCCTTGCAAAGAAAACCAAATTCTTATATTTCAGTCTCTGGGTTAGTTAAAGGTGATGAACTCAAACTTCAGCTGACATGTAAAACAATCAGTAGAATTCCTTACAATGTAAAGAAGCCAGTGTTGGTAAGTAGGTCCTCTCAGTGAGGCCCACTGGGAAACATCCATCTTCAGAAAAATGCGTTTTCCTCTTCATCTGCGACCATGATAGGAAGCTTTGCACATCCATCCCTGTAGTTTTCTTAATGTCACTCACACAAGATATTGACCAGTGGAACAAGGTGATTGAGCAGCTGGGGACACCGTCTCAGGAGTTCCTCATGAAGCTCAACCAGTCGGTGAGGACCTACGTGGAGAACCGGCCGCGTTACGCCGGCTACAGCTTTGAGAAGCTCTTCCCCGATGTCCTGTTCCCTGCTGACTCTGAACACAACAAGCTGAAAGGTGAGCGCCAATTGGTCTTCATTTGGTTCCCGATCTGTTAAAAAGCTGGTGTGAAGGTGTTTCACACATAAGTCGCTCTAGAGTATAAGTCGCACCCCTGGCCAAACTATGAAAAAAAAATGCGACTTAAAGTCCGGAAAATACGGTACAAAAATATTTTTGGGCGTTTTTTCTTTTTGTGAGAGATTTCTAACCTGTCAGAAAAGGGTAACTAGTTTAAAAATGGCTGCTACTTCTTTAAGCGACTTGATCGAACAGAGATTGGAATCTAACCTAGAGGAACTTTAAACTACATTGCAACCGTTTAATTCTGGCTACTTAAAAACTCTTGCACTCCTTCATACTTTTCTGAAATAAGCATTTTCCCTTTTTTGCTAATTTTTTTGTAGCTGTTTCTTATTTGTCAGCTGTCACTCCCTGCTTCGTCTCCCACCACCTCCGACATCCGGTTCCCGCTGGAAATGAATCACACTTCCAAACAACAAACCCACTCAGCTGGAACAAATTAGATATCTAATCTCATTTTCTGTTTTTTTTTTTCTCGTTCCTCTCAGCGAGCCAAGCCAGGGACCTTCTATCCAAAATGCTGGTAATAGACGCTTCCAAGCGGATCTCTGTGGACGAGGCTCTCCAGCACCCTTACATTAACGTGTGGTACGATCCGACTGAAGTGGAGGCAGTAAGTACTTCAGCTCAAACCAAAGATACTTACAAACAGCGAGTCACGATGGACGTATCTCTCAAAGCCACAGAACCTACCTTATTTGTGCTTATTTAGAAAATATATCAATAGCAAGTCATAGCAATCATCATATTTAAATCTTTAGGATAATTAAATGTAACTCTCAATACGTACTTTAAAAGTATTGTTGGAGAAGCTCTTTCTGTAGTTTCCTACATACTTAAAACTTAAAAAGTCTTAAAATATCTTAAAATGATGAATCAAAAGGTGAGTTGGCCTTAAATATGTTAATCATAAATCTTAAATTTTGCGACGGCAGGACTGTTGATGTCTATGTAAATCAATCCATTTTGTTTGTTGGCAACTTTATTGTGTCCATGTTACTCAAGGCTGACTGTAAATAGCTAGTTTGCTTCTTTCTTTTTTTTTTTTGCGTCTCTCATAGTGCAAATTTATCTGCATTTAACTGGACGGTGTTAATTTTCTTCGCCATTGTATCACTTTTGGTGCCAACCGATATGATGCTACATTTACTAAGACTATAGGAAGCCATATGCAGTGTGACGAGCATAAAACTCCTGCCAAGAGCCATAAACAAACCCCAGGAATGTCAGTTTCGCTCCCTTGGTGGCTAATACAGAATAGAAAGCCACACGTGCAGCTATGATGGCAAGCAAAGAAAGGGATTGAAAGGAACGGTACATTTCAGCCTATAACATAAACACTATGTTACAAGACTTGATACACTTAAATTTTATTCATAATTGTCTCAAATTTGCACTTGTGAAGCCTACAGAAACCCTGTGGACCTAAGTTCTACAGTCTTGACCAGAAATAGACGTTTGTGCTGCAAAGTTCAGCCTTTGAATTCAGTGACAAACGCGACAACTTTCTTCAGAAACACAACGACTCATCCGACATCATGATTTATTGCCTGTAATCAGGCAGATTGGCATATGGAGCAAACGACTGCTTTCATTCGTCTCCTCTGTGTCACGAACACTGAACATTTACATTTGACAAGTGCATCTCTACACACACGGTGGTGTGGCGCCTCGTTATCAAATCAGGCCGTCTCTGGATGGAGAAAACGGGTCGTTTCTGATCCATACAACCAAACTTTAACTAGTGGATGAGAAGTAACTGGGTTGGATGAACGTGTGAATCCATTAAGGCAAAAAAAAAAAAAAAGATCAACAATGTGTACAAATAACATGAAAACCGAGACCTACTTGTTTTGAATACATAATATTGTAGGTTTTTTGTTTTACCCTAAATATTTACAGTTCTCTGGAAATTTATTCACACCCTCTTGACCTCTTCTAGGTTTTAATCATGGTGTTTAATCAAACAATGTGATTCAGCTTAAAGTTGGTCATGAGGACCAAAATTGCAACATATATTGTGTTTTCAGACGCAATTTCCTCATTCACGAAATTTAATCAAAAATGGAGTGTCGGATTTTAGTGGCTGCATGATTTCCCTACAACCATATTTTCGAACCAAACCTGTTGGAAAAATGTGTTCGCTTCCTCACCTGTGGGGGCGCTGCACCAAGAACCACTGTAGGAAACGGCACAAAAACCTCTGAAGAAGACGCAAAACATAACTGCCTTCTTCAAGAAATGGAAACAAAGAGTGCCGTCAGATTTCAGAGGTTGTAAGATTTCTCTTATGTCTTTGATAAAAGATCACAATTCCTCCTGCTAGCTCTAGACACTTTTGTTTGTTTTGGTTGTATTTACCCAGAATGCTCCTTGCTTTTGAGGCGCTCCCTGTTTTGCCTAAAAGCCTATGACTGGGCTCAGTTGAAGTGAACTCTGGTACAGTTTGAATTCGTATGTGAAAACCATGTAGACCAGAGACTGCTCCAAAAGCTGGAGGTCGAGTATTGTGCAGGGCATTCTGGGTAAATACAACAAAACAAATGTACAAATGTAGCGCTAACAAGAGAAATGACTCAGTTTTTAAAGTTTTTTTTACCAAAGACAAAAGAAAAACCCTGCCGGCACTCCATTTTTGTTTCTATTTTGAGAACAAGGAAGTTGCGCTCAGTGTCTGCTTCCCTCTGTGTTTTTCGGTGTAGCGCCACCACAGGTCAGGAGGTAAAGGTGTTTGATTAAAAAATGTCACAAATGTTGCAACTTTGGCCTCCAGCGTGTGAAGAAAGCCACACAAAGATGAAGTTGTTGAGCACTTTAAAGCAAAGTTATAACACACTATCCAAAGTTTTGCACATTTCATCCACCCAGTTCAATATCATAAAATAGAAACATCCACAAACCATGAAAGTTCAAGGTGTGGATTAGGATTAGATGTAACCACATGATGCGCACACTGCAGACATCCAGGCTATCTACCTCGAGGGATTGTTCATTCACTCTGAAATCCACGGTCATTTAACAATCAATGTTTCTGCTTCCCGTTGCTCGTTGTTGAGGAGAAACATTCAACAGGCAGACTAACGCATCCGACCGCGTGTCTCTCCTTTGTTTTAAAGCCGCCGCCCGCCATCACAGACAAGCAGCTGGACGAGCGGGAGCACACGGTGGAGGAGTGGAAAGGTAAAGCAGACGCTCTCGTCTTTTTCTCACCTCACGTCGTCTAACTCAGAAATCACACATTTCCTGATGCCGTGGTGGAATTCAGCGATGTGGAAACATCAGAGTGACACAGGCAGGTTTAAAATAAGCCTGAAACATCAGTGACGGAAACATTTATGATCTTTTATTTTTGGGATCATTTCACAGGAATTTGAGAGGCAAACTTGCATTTTCTGAATAATTCTACACCAAACCAACCCGGAGAATGTTGTTGTGGCACTTTTAATAAATATCAGTTTACACTCTCAATACATCAGTATGACTGTCATTTACTTAATAACTGCCTCTTGCGGCTGCGTGGTGGATAGTTACTGTTGCCTAGCAGCAAGAAGGTTTGAATCCGGGTCTGGGGTTTTCTGCTTAGACAACAGATTGATGGACGCTCCTCGCTAGACTCTACAAATTTTTCCACTTTTTGTATTTCATTTTGTATCATGTGGAAAAATCTGGAAAAAAAAAAGGAAGAATTTTAAAGGTCTTGTAGATTTATCATGCAGATTCAAACAGCTTAGAATATAAAAACAATCACATCCAACATGTTTTTTTTATTTTTATATCTACTTCTGTACTAGTTTTGTCTTGTTTCTCTCAGCGTTGTGTGTTTTCAAAATGTTCCTTAAAAATGTCACATCTGTCGTTTTACAAACAGATGATCCACTTTTTTTTTCTTTCCTACATTAAATCCATAAAAGTTTATTTTGAAAGTAACCAAAGTCTTTACATAACCGTGATGCACGGAGAGACCACATTTAGATCACCAGACTGTGTTTCCTTTCTCCCCCTGTTACATTTTGAACTGAGTGAACCAAAGAGAAGCTGAATGCAGAAGCGTTTATTGTTCCGTTTGTGCAGAGTTGATATATAAAGAAGTGCTGGACTGGGAGGAAAGGACGAAGAACGGTGTCATCAGGGGACAGCCTGCATCTATAGGTTGGTGGACTGTTATTGTGTTTCTTTTTATTCATACCTTTATGTCTGCTCCTATAACCCAGAAAAGGAATAAGACCAGAAGATTCTTACTTATACTTATCTACCAACCCTGAATAGTGGTATCTGGTTTATTTACTTTGGATTAACATTAGTAGCCTTTTCTTCTTTTGCTCTTTCCTTTGGTTTATTTTGTTTGTATTTCCTTTTAGTTCCTGCAAAGCCATTTGTATTGCCTTGTTGCTGAAAATGTGCTATATAAATAAAATGACCTTTTACCTTTACCTATAATCTTTCATTGCCATACAGTAGTCCTACAGTCAACATCCCACATACATCAAGTTTGAGCAGTGTGCAAAATCCCATGTTCCTGACTTCTTTAATGTTACTAACCTCTCAACCAACTTATTTTCTAGAAGGTTACTGCAGATTTGTTAGCTTGGCTTTTTTATGTGTCTGGAAAGTCCTGCACATTATCTAAGGCTTTTAATGTAATTATGCCGGTGGGTGAAGAGTGTGTTAGGATAAAGCTGTGCTTTGAGCGTCACAGTTTCCTTGGTTTGATAGTAACTCATGTGGAACTGATTACTAGTCGACGATCAAAAGAGAAATTCCTGATTCCATTTTGTTTAAACTAGTAAATATTTAATGACCAAAAGTCCCTGATTGTTAAGGTGGCCCAGAAGGGTCAACAAAATGCAAAAGCTAAAAATACAAGTTATGTTAAAACTGAAGCTATGCTAAACTTTCTAGCCTAACTTGTTGCTTTTACATTCTGTTGACCACTCTGGGCCACCGTAGATTTTGCATTTATTAACTTTCATCTGTAAGAAAACCACAAAAAATAACTGTCACCTTAGATATTGACTATAAAACAACCAGCATTTTATCATTAGTTATGTTTTGTATTGATTGCAACTGCTTTTTGCATCTGATGTCAGATAATGGAGACAAATAGTTCATTTAACCTTTAATTAGCCTTTTATTTGACAAATCTTTAAAAGCTGACCATTAAATCAGATAAAACATAATTGGGAATCTATTTTAATAATGATTATTAGAATTAGGGGTGTACCAATAAATCGGTTGGCTGACTATTATAATATTTAGCTACTTTTCAATCTAAAAACATTGGCAGCTCATTGGGAAAAAGATTATTGATCGGCCAGGAAACTCCACAATTAGTTAAATCTGTCTATTTAGCTAATTTAGCTTTTTAACTCTTAATATAAAATGTCAACTTTGTAGATTTATTCTTTTTACAGAAACTTCATACTTGCAGTAATTCCCATCTGCAGCCTCAGGTTTGCCCACGACTCCCCCCAGCCCCTCCCAACAGTAACCGGCTGACCTCTGACCTTTTCCTGTTCCTCATAGTACAGGTGCAGCAGTGAGCGGCAGCCCTCAGCAGCAGCACCAGCACCATCCCTCCACATCCTCGTCCTCCGACCCCACCCTGACCGACACAGACAGCAGCCAGGAGACGGCCCCCGACCCCGCAGGACCCGCTGCCACGGCCGGCGGCCCCGTGGGCTGCTGCAGATGACTATCACACCTCCCCTCACCCACAGTACCCTCTTCCCCTCTGTGCTCGTCTCCAGTAGTTTAGCATATTAGTAACTTAGCTGTTTAAGAAAAATGTCTCAGACAACAGATCTTCATCCTGTTTTCCTTTTTCAAATAATCATTCGTAGTCTTTTGTTTCTGTTTTAAAATATTAATTTTTTTTTTAGTCTATAATTTATTGGGGTTTTTTTTTTTTTTAGAAAATGGTTATGTTTTTAATTGACAGTAAGATCTCTAAAATGATCTATTTTTCTTTTTTGAAAGATCTTTCGACAGTTGGTATATTTTTTTCTTACTGCTTTTTACAACTCGCCATATAATCGTAGATCACGTTTGTACAGATTCGACGGTAGCTGTCAGTTTCGTCTTCAAACTTTCGGTGAGCCTTTGAAACCTTATTTAATTTCCAGATTCGTCTTTGATCTTCCCTTATTTGATTTAGTCTAAAACATTATGAATCTTGATTTTTTTTTAAAAAGTTTTTTATTTATTTTTTTTTGGCTGCATATGACATATCCATTTATTTGAAACTAATTTTGATTTCTTTGTAAAAAAGAAAAGAAAAAAAAAGGTTGCTCACGATGAGTCACTACTACTTCCTACATTGTAAAATGTCACTTTTTATGAATGCTTTATAATTTTCATATTTTTCACTTCCCATTTGGAAAAAAAAAACACAAGAAAATGCTGAGATTTGGTTGAGTCTTCTTTTGTCATATTTAGCCTAGAAGAGGGAAGATGTGGGTTCGGTTTATTTTGAAGTTCCTGGTAGCGAGCGCCGTGGACCCGGTTGGGTGGAAACGTTCTGTGGAAGGATTCGTCGTTGTGATTTGAGAGTTTCTTTAAAAACGTAAAGTGCTGTGAGGTTCGTGGCGTCGGTGGCGAAACTAGAATGTGCTTCGGTAAAGTAGGGAAAGCAGGTGAACATGCATCTCAATGAATTTGAATGTCGTCAAAAAGGCCATTTTATGAACTCATTCAAAAAAATAAACAAAACTATTACTGTACAGATCAACTCTACACAATACTTAATTGTGTTTGTTTTGATGATTATGGTGAACTCGCTTCTCAGATCATTTAAATATTACATAAAACTAATAAAAACTTAACAGAAATGTTGACGTTCTGAAAAGTATATCCACACATAAGCGCTCAATTCTTGTTCAGAGCTGTCTTTGTATGAATTACTGCATTAATGCGGCGCGGCATGGAGGTGACCTTGGTTGTTGCCGCTTTCGCAAACCACGAAGGAGAACACAGGCGGTAATTGGAGGATGACGACTCAGCATTTTTAAAATTACTTCTCACGTAAACAAACTTATTCAGGTGTGATTTAAATTTCCTTTTGCGAAATTGTGCTTTTTCGACATTAGCAGAATGTTGACAAAGTTTTGCGTACATCTCTAAAGGAAAAGCATCTACTGACCGACTTTCCTACGGTTGTGTAGAGCAAAAAATGTCTGTATTTAGGTAACATCTTTTTTTCTATGTAATGTTTTTTTTTTCTAACTGAATTTTGGGGTTTTTAAAAGCTGTGAGTCGCAACTCAGTAGCCATAAATGCAGAAAATACATTTCTAACTGTCACAAATCTTGATGACACAAAAGTCCAACTTTTTGAATCGAGTTCTCAAAGTCGATTAACTTTTCAGTGATATTCCGATTTGTTGATGTGCATCTGTTTGATGTCATAGAGAGGAAAGTGATGGTGTTGCGTGGAGCGGCGGTGAAATGCAGCTCCAACTACATGTGAAATTGAAAATGAGAAATGGAGGTTTTGGGGGGGTTTTTTTTGTGCGTGTGTGTCGGCCAAACAAACAGACTCAACCTATTCTTAACGAATGCAATAAACGTCGCCCTCTTTTGAGTGTGTTTTGATTCTGGAACGGTAAAGTGCCTGTCGTTCGTCCTTCATTCCTGCGTTTTGCCGGAAGGGTGTGTGTTCGTTGTGCGTAAGCGTTTTCTGGTGTCTCGGTAACGGCAGTGGCGTCTGTGTCAAAACAGTACTGTGTGGTGGGGTTGTGGTTCTCACAAAATGTCTATTTTTTTACTTGTTTTTGAGTTTGGAACCCGGAGAGCGTCGTCTCGCAGGTCTAAAAAGGAGAAAAGCGTCGAAACATCGAAGAAACTGAGGAGCTTTGTCAAGTGTTTAAGTCATTTCAGAGGTCTTTCATCAAAGTGAGAAGAAGTCTCTGTTTCACAGCGACCAGAACATAGGTTAAAAACACATCTTTTAGGATTTCCTTTTTGGTTGTTATTGTCAGATGTTTGAATTGAAAGAGCGATTTTTCTTAACGTTTTAAGCTGATGTATATTACTGGATTAAGCATCTTAAGTTGCGTAACCCGACTATTACGGTCCGGTGAAATTGGCTACTTGGATAAGGGAAGCAACAGATTAGCTTGTTGACGAGCCGCCAAATGATATTATGATTTTCACCCTGTAGTAGTGTAAGCTGTAGCTCGCTGTTGCAATCGGTTCTGGTGTCTCGTCATCGGGGTAAACCAGTGCTTCTCAATTCTGGTCCTCATGCCCCCCTTCCCTACATGTTTTAGGTGTTTCCCTTATGCCACACACCTGGATTGAATATATGGGTGATTAACAGGCTTCTGTAGCACTTGATGGTCATGCAATCATTGGAATCAGCTGTTCTGGAATAGAGGTACATCTAAAACATGCAGAGCAGGGGGGGCCTGAGGACTGGAATTGAGAAGCGCTGGGGTAAACACAGATGGAGTCGTCTGCTCTAGTTTCTGCTGTGAGTTAGCACCGACCGGTGACCACATCTGTGTCAGAACAGCTGGCAGACGTACAGCTGCACTTACTAAATCGGGTTGCATCATTAAAACTCGACACACACTCTATCGTAAACACACCAGATAATTAATTAATCCTTATCGTGTTTGTTAATCTGTGAAGTCCTTATCCGTTTTGCGGTTCTTATTTATCATGAGTTGGGTTTGCTCAAACGATAGCTCAGTGAAATAATTTTTGCTTCCACGTGATTCTGTCGGCCAATTGAATAAAAGCAAGAATGACTTTATTATTCACTAATTTGACAGCACATTTTATGAATGAATAAAACGTAGCAGCAGAAATAAGGACAATCGATAAACATTAGCTAGAAACGAAGCATGCTAGAAAACGGTTAGCTGTTACCAGCTATACATATGGGTGTTAATGTCAATAATTAAAGGCATTTTATCTGTAGCTTCATTATGTAATTAGGTAATAGGAAAGGAACAAATACCTTAACAAAGTTACCTAATCAACTAGCCACAAAACCTTTCTTTTATCTTTTTTTTTTTTTTTTTTTCATATTAAGTTATATTGACAAATATAATCATAGGCAATAATTCTATTTTTTGGTGACAACCATTAAAACAAATGGGATTAGCAATTACTAACTAAACATATTGATGCTAATGTCAACAGTCAATCCCCTTTAATGTTTTATTATGTCATTAAGTAGTAAGCTAGCTTCTCCAAAACACCAGGAAGGTTAGGAACAAAGCGAGGCATAATGTACTAGTTTCTACACTGACAGATGACTTATTTTCTTTATTACTTAGATAATTGACATTAGGCATATATATATAAAACTATATATATATATATATATATATTTTTTTTTTTTGACAAAAACAAACAGGATTAGCAATTACCATTTATTTATGCTAATGTCCGTAACATCAGTGCTTTAACATCAGTTTTTAGCAAAATAAATTAGCTTGTCAGCTAGCTTTGAAACATTACATTTCTGGAAATAATTAAGTATTTTTGACAAATACACTTAATTACATTAAGTATATTGATACTTAATATGACAAATATTAGTTTTATGAGTTAGCCACAGTTACACAAACAGTACATTAGCAGTTAGACAATGTTTTTAATTTATTTGAATGTAATACATGTAACAGTTAATTATACTGCTATATATGCGCGCATACAATAAGTTCTATTTTACATTTCAACAAAATGTCGCTCAAAGTCAAACACTGGCTATTGCGAAAGATTGCGTAGCTGTTAATATAACAAGAGCTGTAAGGCACAGAGAGCTTTAGTTGCAAATGTAATTTTCTTTTTGTTTTCCTGAAACATAATAGAAAAACCAAAAAAAAAAGCATATTCTTGAGTAGCACAGGTGTTGGAAAAAAATTAAGTTTTAGCATTGCCGCTCATATTTGAACGTGACTTATTAGCAAGCAGGCGCTAGCGTACGAAGGAACAGTTAATGTTTTAAGCATACGATTGTTTTTTGTAGCGAGTTTATTTGGTGCAACCCGTTTTAAAAGAATATCAGAACAATTATGAAGTAACTTTGATGCCCCTGCAGCCAAATCCATCAAATCTAAAACTCAGTGCAACAGTTGCTGTAGTTTACAGTGACAGAGTACAAGCTTCCAATCATAGAAAAACAAAAATAGTAATTTTAATAGGGAGGCAAACAGTGGCATTTATCCAGTACTGATAAAGAGGGGCGGGGGGAAGCAGATCAGGAAAATATTTATTGTCAGAAGTGCTCTTAATATTTTTTTCGCCCAACATTGGGGGGCATCAATTTGAGTCATACATATACATATCTGTGCTATGCTTTTTTTTTTTTTTTTTTTTTTTTTACATTTTTGTTTTTTTAGTAGTATTACTTCGTCTCTCTAAGCAAATCTACTCTGATTTAAGTCGACTTTGATGAACTACCTCACGCTGAATTTCTGTCAGTTCTTGGTAATATTTTGTCACCTGCAGAATGAGCTTTCAAAGGTGTGTGAATAACAGATTCCATTATTTATTTATTTGAAAGTGTACTATTTGTCGGTTTCAAGCAGACTTCTAGTTTTGTACTTTATGTATACTTCACCCAGAAGTAAAAGAATTATTGTATTGTTTTTTTTGTTTCTTTTTTTTTTTTTTTTACTAAATGTGCAATACCTTCAGTAAACTATGCTAGTTGTATGTATAGGTTTAGCATTTGTTAGCATTCTCCTGAAGGTAAAGAAGATGTTTGGTACTGTCAATTCATGTTTTCTTTCTTTTTTTTTTCTTTTTTTTTTTTTACAAATAAGATTGATTTTTATTTGTGACTTGTTTTATAGTTATAATGTTACGTAATCTGTCACACCCACCCAAAAACTCTGTCAGGGTTTGATGGAGAGACTGATGTTTCATCGAATAACCCTGGTCTGATAGTTTGTTTTTTTTGTTTGATTTTTTTTTTATGTGGGCTGTATTAGTATAAGATGCACAAAAAAGAAAAAAGTGAGTAAATACCTACAAGAAATCGTTATGTTATACTATGGTGCTGGTTTGTAATGTCTGCCAGTGAATCCAGCCATGCTACTAGTTTTAAGAATTTCTGGATCTGTGTGTCCCAACAGCAACCAATGGAGAAAAAAAAAATAAAGTGCACTAAAAAAAAAACATGCACTGGGATCTTGTGATGCCACCTCTTATAAATGGAAAGAACATCTACTGCAAATAAAGAAATACACTTTGATTTGTGACTGCATGTCTTTTTACTGTAAAAACAAATGTTTTTTTATTTACATTTTTTATTTATTTTTTAGATAGTATTTTTGGTCCTTTTTGATGTTATTTTCATAATAACTTCCAAAACATACATGTAGCTGAAACTCTTTTCATTTGTTTACACTTCACTTTTTTTTTTTTAGGTAAATCTGCAAATCTTGAGTTAACTATCACTGACTTTCTGTGACCCGAAAGGGTAAATATTACATACAAATATATATATATTTTTCGCTTCCCGTTGAAATTAAGAAAGTTGAGAGAAAATAGCATTCAGTTAATCCAGAGGATTGTGAGTCTTCATGAGCAACAAAAACAGAAACTTGCTTAAACTTACCCTTGTCTGCAGTCAACCAAACCACTTTTAGCCCTTGTACAGTCCAGTCGACCGGGATCGGTCGCACTATCGGTGCGCTTTCGGAAAACGGCTGGCTGATCCCGATAGTCCGGCCGACCGCGCCATCTGCCGCGCTACGACGCCGGGAGGGTTCCGACTGCCAAGACTGAATAGAACCCATGTTTACCTCCATAACAAGGTAAGGGAAACGTCAAGTCCTCATAAGGGCTAGTAAATGCTCTCTGTTGTTGAGAGACATGCTACGAAAAAAAGAATTAAAAAAGAAAAAAAAGTCGCTAGCTACGCTGAATTATTAATGACTAACGTGTTTTCCATCTCACGTTCAGGATCACCTTTGTCTTTTGACAGTTGTCTTTATTTCACAATGTGAATCTATCAATAAATGAGTGCCATGGATGTGGAGAAGAATACCTGCCATTGCTTTTTTCCCATCACAGTCTAAACTGAAAGAAGTGAGGAGCTCAAAAACTGTACAATCTTGGAAAATAACGATGCTTTCTTTTGTTCCTTGTCACAAAAATCAGTGTCCAATGGAAATCCAGTTTTTCAGTGAACTGTAAAAGTCAGGCTAAAACTGCAAGAAACTCTTACATGAAGGCCATCTGTGTTAGTCCCACTTCGTAAAGGTACGGCTGGACCCAAATGCATTGGTTGACTACAAGAAAAAGTCTTATACTTCTGTCACAGGCCTGGGTTCGATCCATAACTCATTCACTGTATTGATACGTTCTTGATTAAAAACTTCCAATCACTTCACAAATTACAAACCTTGCAGATTTATTCTGACTCATTCATGTATCTGTCAGTTTTTAAGGTATAAATATTTCATTAGCAAGCTGCATTTTTTTATTGTGCAAACTAAATACGTAGCTTCAAGCTGAATATTTAATTAGTAAACTAAATATTTAGCTTGCAAATTAAATTTCTAGCTCCAACCAAAAATATTTAGTTTTCATTGGATAACTAAATATTTAGTTATCTAGCTCCAAACTAAATTTTTAGATTAAAAAAAACAAACAAAACACTTAGCAATCTAAATATTTAGCCTCAATCTAAAAATCAAGCTAAATATTTAGGCTACAAACTAACTAGTTAGCTTATTTAGTTTGGAGCAACATTTTAGTTAGCATTTGCAAATTAAGAATTTAGTTCAAATCTAAATATATTTGTTTTCTAATACCAACTAAATATTTAATTTGGAGCTAAATAATTTGTTTGCTAATCCTAACCAAATATTAGGTTTGTAAACCACACATTTTGCTAATTAAATATTTAGTTTGAAACTGTGATGCTTATGTCTGGGTGAATAACTTGATGCAAATGTGACTAAAATGAGCCCCCATGTTTTTCTCTTGACAGACTAAATACATTTTTGATATATAAACTCATTCACTATATTGATACATTCTTGATGCAAAACTTCCAATCACTATACAATTTACAAACAGGAAATGGCACCATTAAACGATTCAGTAGCCTCAGGCATTGGTTCCATACTACAAAAAGAGCAAAACAGAGGAAAAGAAAAAGAGCAGCCACCATGTGGGTGAATATTAGCACCACATCTTAGGACAAGCAAGCAACATTTCTTTTTTTTTTTTCTCTTTCATGTTCAAAAACACTTCCCTGAAGGCACAGCCAGGAAACTCCATTGTTTCTCTGAGGGCAGTGTTCAGCTTCATGTGCCAAAATCAACATGGCTTCCAGGCAGTCCATTCCTGATCTCATGGGAGTGAATCTCTGCTGATGAGGCAGTCCAGCTTTGGTATTTACTGTGTCCAACAGGGCAATGGGAAAGTATTCCCTCCTCCCCTTACAGATTTTTTCCTGTGTTTTGATTTGTCACAACTAAATGTTTCAGGTCAAAGAGAACCTTCGTTATGGATGCAGGTTTTCCACTGATGATCTCTTGTATTAAGGGGGGAAGAAAAATTATCCTACCCAAACAAGTCTTAAGAGAAAAAAATGTCTTCCCATTAAATTATGAATTATAATAAACTACATTATTTGGAAGATTAAAGTCAGTTTCAGTCAAATCAAGAATCTTAGACAGAATCTGTCGACCGATACGAAGTAGGCTGGTAGATCTCAAAAAGAAACATATTATCTAAAAAGGTTAAAAACATACATTGGTTTACAATATCATTTCAGCAGCTTTTGGACTTTTAATAGCGAAAACCTTTATCCGCAAATGACTCCCAGAGCGCATTGCCATTTTTCCTTTGTCAGATATAATTAGGAACATTTAAGTGGAACAGAAAAGTAAAAACAGAACAAATCTTTAAGGGAGCTAAGCGATCGGTCACCGGCTCTGTATGATCGATTAAATAATAAATGCTTGAGGAATTGTAAACGTAACCCTTGATACCTGACAGAGGGCCCAACAGAAGAGCCAGGATTTGCCATCGAATGGACTCAGAAACCATGCAGATGGTGACGAACAAGAGGCACTGGGAAGGGCCTGAGGACAACTATGGGATTGAGGCAGCTGTGGCGAAAGTCCAGTCCAGATGTGTTTAGGTTTTACTTAGGAAATTGAAAGTGTAGTTTATTGATACCTCCTTTTGTTAACACAATATACAAATTTAACATTGAACATCCCCCCACAATGTTTGCTGTACAAACATGAAAAATAGAAAGACCTCTGCTAAAGTTGTTGTTGTACATGATCCAATTAGCCAAGTTTATTTAAAGGTAAATTGCTTATCTTGTATTCAGATCATTTTATTTGAAGACACACTAACCACTGATGAGTTCGTTTTTCCAAAACAAACAACAAAGCAAATGATCAACTGGCCTTGCAATGTACACAATAGCTAAACCCAGTTAGCTTGGGTAATCCAGCCCAAACAACTTTTTATAATCAAATAGTCTGAACAGTTTGTTTTTTAGAAGTACAGATTTCAGTATATATTACTGAGTATTTGAGGACTTTTTCAGTGAGTGTATGTGGCTAGCTCTTTCTTGGTCTGGTGTTATGCTAACAACAAGCTAGCAGCACTTTATGTACATATTTGGGTACAAATATTGGTCAAAGTATTGTGTAACCTAAGGCCGTAGTTCTCAAACTAAGGTACTAAGGTACAATCCCTTAGGACTCCCTTCACAAGAATTTTAGCAAAATTTAGCAATAAATATTTGCAAGGTAGAATAGGGACATGTAGTCTGTGATTCAGACCCTTTTCCTTCATCAGAAAAGTTTCAAAATAGAAGTGCAGTGGAGAAATTTTTTTATAATCCCTGTCAGAAGTAATGTGACAATGAAGCAATGAGTTCTGCTGATTTTTGATAATTTTTTTTGCCCCTGAAATTGAAACTTGAATCTGGGATTTAGATAAAACTCAGCCTAACCAGTTCCAAATTAAGAACCAGCAAGATTTGGTAGATTCTGTATTCGAGGCTAACGTCTGTTAGCTTTACCAGCCAATAACAATGTATATTTATCCGTTTTGTGCATTCAAATACTGTATCTTCAGGTTCTCTTAAAATATATTGTACAGTAGTGTATGACAGATTTAATGGCACGAAATATCATAAATTTTCATAAACAGTCGTTTTTCATTTGTCTACCAATTTCACATTGAAGGCAGCCATGTTGGATTTCTAAATTGGAGCTGGTGAGAAAAAAACGACGTGTCTCACTGGGAGACCTATAGAGAAACTGAAAAACTCCATATTTTGTTGTGACAGTTTTAAAATAACTGCCAAAAAAAAAAAAGACAACATAAATAATAAATATCTGGACAAGATGGTGTTTTCCCCCAAAAGCGTGATATTTACTCAGATGGTAATAGTGATAATAAAAAGTTTGAGAATCAGATCATCAAGCAAAAGGTAAAAAGCATCTTTGATCGAATCTCAAACTATTGTTTCTGTAAATATAAATAAATAATAAATGGTTCCTACAACTCTACAGTGTTAGCACAAGACCGATGGAAAGCAGTGGTTGAAGAAGCGCTCTCCGGTCCAAAGCTTTGGGGAAGTTATGTCACCATGTTTCAGTCACGAAACGGGCACCTGAGATGTTTGTGGCACTGCCTTCTTTAGAAACATGAAACCTCAGTGAACGGGGAATGCTAACTATCCATCTTCATGTTCAGTTTCAAGCATGCCAAAGAATCAACCCTTCCTAAGAACCGTCTCACAGAGCAATGACGACATTAACGTCCTTCAGCATCTCTTTTTCATTAATTTCAAGCTTGTTGGAAAATGTGCAACAGTATGCTTCCTTTTATTCTTCTACTGTTAGTTATTTCCTTGAAGAAGCGTCCTGCAGCTTCGAGCCCACGGACCTCAGTTGGGGCTTTTTTATTATTATTATTATTATTATTATTATTTTTTTTTTTTTGCTAACACTAAAAACAGGAAATCCGTGTTGAGTCAAATGTCGCTTGTCCTTGAGCCCAGGGCCAGATTGCCCAGCGTGGAGAAGAAATCCTCCATCTCCTTCTCCAGGAGGCGGTTACGATTCTCGGCGTCTTCCCGCGCCCGCTCAGAGTTCCGCAGCTTGATCTCCAGCATGCGCTGCTTCTTCTTCTCTTGCTCCATCTCTTGTTCTAAACGCTCCACCTGGGCGCACAGCGCTGTGCTGGACTCTTCCAATCTGAAGGGGCGCAGCACAGGACAGACAAAATGTCAGGGGTGATCGTATGAGATGGTGTACCGTAGTTTCCGGACAATACGTCGCAGTTGTTTTTTTTTGTTTTTTTTTCCCCATAGTTTTGCCGGGGGTGCGACTTATACTCCGGAGCGACTTATGTGTGAAATTTTAACACATTACTATATCATATTACATGTTATTTTCACACTAAACCGCCAGAGGGCGCTCTAGGCCTGTGTTGATACTATGTGGTAGAAGCTAGCTCCGGAGTTAGCCGAGTTGTTTACAAGCGACACCGAAGATGAAGATTTAGTGATTTGGAGCGACGCGGATGGTT
>CAEGAD010052573.1:0-62514 GCA_903067055.1 Poeciliopsis paucimaculata | reverse complement strand
TGAATGAGTTTCTCTAGATCTGGCTGAGACATTAGTCGTCTAATCCTGGAGATGTTCTTCAGGTGATAGAAGGCCGATTTCTATTGCAAAGCTGTGGCTGCACCAGAAAGCTGAAGTTCACAGAAGCAGCATAAGTTGGTTCCAAACAGTTTTGAGTTTGAAAACAAAAACACATGAGGTAGAAGTTTTTAAAAGCCAGCGATCATTTGAACCTGCTCTAATAAAATGTTGCTCTGTTTTTCACATGGAGTCCTAAAATAAATGCATGAAAATTTGTGTTTGAAACATAATAAGAAAAAGTCCAGTGGGTGTGAATACCTTATTCTCCTTGTCAGTGTGTTTTAAGTGACGTGTTGGTGTTGCAGACGATGAAGCTGATTACCAGAACATCACCCTGTCCCTGAAGAGCGACAGGTCTGTGAACGGCTCAGGGGGACAGGAGTGGTGGGACATCTCCGTGGCGCCCTGCCGGCCGCCATGCAGCGTACTCCCCATGGTCATATTCAACGACAAAGTCAGCCCACCGAGCCTGGGCTTCCTGGCTGGATACGGGTAGGAGACGCGTCGCTCAGCACACTAACACAGGGTTGCTACGGTAACACTATATAGCATTCTCGCTCCTCTTAAAAACGTAATCTCTGAAAACATCTCCACTCTCAGCACTGCAGCACAGGAAGAACCGTGAAACTGTTTCACTATTGTTGACAAGGCAAAGTAGCAAAGCACCACCTCACATCTGAAGTGACACTGAAGAAATAAAAATATGAACTACGACAAATACAAAAGCATCAAAGACATGAGAAATGATCTCATGTTCTTCTTGTTGCATCTTATTTTAATCAAATGATGCCCATAATAAAAACATGTTTGGAGCTCATTGACTCTGTAAATGTTTTTAACAATAATTATTTGTTATTCAACATTTGAATCACTTGACAGCCTTAAATTACAGGGCTCAGTGTGTTGCCATGTAAGCTTCAGTTGAGCAAAGGCAAAAATAAAAGCAACTGTATCTGGAGTGAAACAAACTTTTTCATTTTATTTAGTTTCAGGATTGGTCAGATTGAAGCTGATCTGTTTCTGTCTCTCTGATTGGATGGCCTTTCGTAACCCGTTCTCCTCCTTGTCCCTGTCCTCCCAGGATAATGGGTCTGTACGTGTCGGTGGTCCTGGTCATTGGGAAGTTTGTGCGTGGTTTCTTCAGTGAGATCTCTCACTCCATCATGTTTGAGGAGCTGCCCTGTGTGGACCGCATCCTGAAGCTCTGCACCGACATCTTCCTGGTGAGTTCAGACCAAACGCGTCCGCTCCGAATCAACTTCCCTCAGATCTTTGATTTGCAGTCAAACTCAGCCCTTTTAAGTCAAATCTTAAATCGTTTTATCCTGTCAGGCTTTTCCTACTAGAACTTCTGGTTTTATTTTGCTTGCTCTGTGTTGCTTTGCTCTGTTTCATTTCTTGTATTTACCTTTTGCTACAGTATGTCTTTTACGTTCTTTTTGACCCTGACTTTGGTCTTTTACACTGTGGTTGTAGTGCTGTATATATATATATATATATACATATATATATATATATATATACTACTGGTTTAATGTCATGTTTTTCACGATGGTTCACTTCATGGGAAATGGTAGTGTCCCGGAACATCGTTGGCCCAAATAACCAATGTTTCTGTGTTTTGAAGGTTCGGGAAACCGGGGAACTGGAGCTGGAAGAGGAGCTTTACTCCAAGCTGATCTTCCTCTACCGCTCTCCAGAGACGATGATCAAATGGACTCGGGACATCCACCTCAGAGAGCAGGACTGACACCGGCTGTGACCTTGAAGTGAAGCACAGTGAGGAGGCGCCCGGCGGACAGCTGATGGCGGGCACATCAGAGACGCTGCTGTGTGAGCAGAGTAACGTGCAATGTGAACCATCTCCTCATGCTGGACTCTTTGTGTTTCTACTGCTGCCTGAGCATCTGGATCAACCTGAGCACATACTGTAGGAGTCGGGCTGCGGCCCATCCGGGGTCCTGGGGGTGATCAGGCTGCGGCCCCTCTGGGGGTCGGGAAGCAGCTGGGTGCCTGTCGCATCTCTGCAGAGCAACCAGAGCTTTGACCTGGGCTGGGTTTTGTGTGGGTTGGGCGGCCAGAGGAATCCAGCAGGTGCACGACTACCTGCTGGTCCAACCAGCTGCAGGCCTCGTGTGTCCATCTTCTCCATCCCGGATCGGGCTGGAAGTCATTAGAAAACTGTTTTTTAAAGTCACGGTGATTGGTTGTCACAGCAAACTAAAGACCATATGCTCACACTTTATTGAAAGAAAAAAGAAGACATCCATCCATCCATCCATCCATCCATCCATCCATCCATCCATTCATTCATTCATTCATTCATTCATTCATTTTCTAACACCCTTGTCCCTAGTGGGGTCGGGAGGTTCTGATGCCTGTCTCCAGCTGGCGTTCCAGGCGAGAGATGGGGTCACCCTGGACAGGTCAAAAAGAAGACACATTTCTGTTTTTTCAAAGATGAAAATATGAGGTCCCAGTAAAGTTTCTGCAGCAGAACCACCTCGTCTGTTTGTTACAGATGCATGTAAAGACTCGTGGTCATATTTAACTTCTTCCATTTCAGACAGCCCGGGTCTCTGTGCTGTCACACAAACTTAACATTTCACACACACAATGCTCTTTTTCATCTCAAACTCTCAACAGGAGATCTGGACCAGCTCTCTGTTTTAAAGAAAGAGTATGAAATACTTGAAATTAGGTTCTGTTGAAGGGTAAGAAGCAAACAATATCCTACCTAGCACAACTGGCTTTTAGTTCATACAGGGTTCTGAGTGATCATTATTCCTGGAAACGTTAATGAATCATTATTAAATCCAGATTAGTTTGTCTCAGAGGCTGAAGACCCAAAGTAGATTTCTGTTGTCTTTTAAAGGGGCAGTATCATGCATTTCATAGCATAATCAATATGTTACCTTCAGTTGTTATGAACTTATATCTATATATCAAACATAATTTCAGATAAATTTGACTTTGCAATTTAATGACTTGAAATTGGACCCCTGTCTCTTTAAGAAGCTCCTGCTCTTTCTGAAGCTCCACCTTCAGAAAGTCGACACAGCAACATTTCTGTGTTCAGCCTTTAACATCTTTCTTAGAAGTGTTTGCACTAAGCAGAAGCGCAGCTCCACCAGGTGGTTATTGCTGCTGCCGCTAGTCTGACGGAGCTGTGTAGAAAAGGTGGAGATCTGTGAGAGCAAGTGTTTAGGCACCTCCTTACCACAGTAGAATAAAGGATTCCCCAAACATGCATAAAAAAATCACAGCGACACTTTGTGTATGTTTTTGATGAGGGAATAACATTTTGACATAATGTAATGCTAAAAAATTCAGTTTTATAACTGGGACTGCTCCTTTAACTTAAAAATCATTAAAAACTCCAGATTAGTTTCTCTCAGAGACTGAAGGCCCAAAGCAGACTTTAAAGATCTCCAGTCTCAGTTTATGGGCTTTATTCACCTTTGACCTGTCGTCATGCTTACATTAGAAGTTATTTACACAGCAGCTGTTGGTTACTGACATGGGAAATGGAGGTCGGAGGCAGTGCGCCAATGTCCTCTTCCTGGAAACAGAACAGGTGCTGCTGCAAAACTAAAGCAGTGGGTTTCATTTCAACCCTGCTAATAGTTTTGCCGTTTAAACCATCTTCCTGTCGTTTCCACTGAGGGTTACACGTTCCATTCTCTGTATAACACAGGAACGTCGTTGGTGTGCTGCTTTGTGAAAAACGGTTAGAAGTCTGCTTTAGATCTGGCGCCTCTCACTGCTTCAGCCTCTGGCACCAACGGACCTGGTTCTTCACTAAATGAAGACGCCAAAAACGTTTTCTACTGCTTTTAGCAGAACCGCAAATCAAAAATCCCAAACTGTCCTCTTGCCATAGAGATGGAGGAGGATTGGATTACAGTGGTGGTGGAAAGCTGGATGTTGTTTCTAATTGGCCTCTCCAGTCAGACTGACTGACTGACTCTCTGAGTTCACCACAGTTCCCAGTTCCATCCCATAGTCAACAGACTGGCTCTCAGAGTCGACCAGTCACCAGGCAGCTTTATCTGCTTCTTCACTCAGTCTGCTACCTGGAGAGTATCTGAAGATGTTGGAAGGTAGAAATCCCTCAACTCTGCCCAATCTATAAACCTATAAACCATAAAATGTTTCTGAACCCAAAGGAAGATCTAGTGAGTCTACAGACCGGACAGCTGAAGCAAAAGACCCTCAGACACCTCTCTGCAGTCCGTCTCGAAGACATCATGTATTCTCGCTTTCTCAGTTTGAACCTATGAAAACTAATTTTATATGACACAGTTTGAAAGACAAAATAGGACTTTGGCACCAGGGAATTGATTCCCAAAGAGCTGAACATTTGAACAGTGGGTGATCGACTAAAGGAAGACGCACGCCTCTGGTTCTGTCAGAAGCTTTTCATCTCAAGCCTGAAGATATGTATTTTATTTAGCCTTATTGTTTCTGCTCTCAGTTAAAGCCTGGGTGAAAAAGCAGCCAGAGTCCAAAGACCCATGTTGAAGTCGTTCCGGTAAACTTTGAATGATTTAGAAACAAAGCAAATTGGAAACTCATTTTCAAAATGGATGATTCTCTTTACCACTTCACTAACCATGAAAAAAAGAAACACTAGCAGCAGATCTTTATTTTGCCTCTCCAATCAATCAATCAATCAATCAATCAATCAATCAATCAATCAATCAATCAATCAATCAATCAAAAGACCGTTGGACCACCAGAATGTTCCCTGGCTTCCCCCAGAACATGAGCTAGGTACCAGTCAACTACTGGAGCGCAGAATCCTGCTGTGGTTTTTCTGTCAGGTCTGTGACTGACGGAGCATATAAAACATTAACTCTACTGTAATGAGCTGAGACCTCCTGGGAAGGTTGGTGCTCCTCCACCAGACCAACCAGGGGAGACCTGAGGGATCCGGCAGCCTCAGCAGGCCTTCTGTGTGGGAAGTTAGTCAGGGAAATAAATGTCCAGTTGGGAGCACTCAACTGTTTCCCTGGTTACAATATACCAAGACCAAGACGTCAGCACATCATCCTAGCAGTGAACCAGAAATGGCCCACTTCAACCTTCTGACTGAGCAGAGCTGTGAATTTAAATGAGAAGCAAACATTAACTTATTTTATTTTACAGTTTAGAGATGATGATGTTTCCCTCACTGGTTTTACCTTCATTTTTCTCCCAGTTTAGTCAGATAAATACCAACAGGTGATGGAATGATGCTGACCTCCCAACAGGAGGTCAGCATCATTCCTGCCTTCCTCTGCTTTCTCCCCTCCATGAAATATGTAGCAACACGAGAAACTTCAGCTAAACTGTAGAGCTGAAACACTGCAGTGAACATCTATTGAGCTGTTGGAAGGGTTGGATGATGGGTTGCACTTTGAATTTTCTTTCATTTCCAGTGAAAAACAGTTTCCATTGTGGCTGTATATAATACATGATTTCATGTATCAGTGTTCTGTTATGATATGTTGCATAATTTGATGATTCAATAAAGAGCAGTGCCATATATTTGCTGGATCCTGTGAGGTCTGTTAAAAATGATCACACTTTTATAAACTTAAAAAAAAAAAGAAAACACAAAGAAAACAGGTGGGATTTCTGTTATCAGGGAAAATGTCTGAGTTCTTTCTGAACCTGAACGCAACATAGAAGCACAGTGCAAATACACACAATCCTACCAAGTTATTTTGGCTTTGTTTCTAGTGCAAAATATCTTGAAATAAGAGGAAACTAACTTACAAGTAACTTTTAAGTGAGAAAGAGCAGCTTGTTTTAAGCCAGTCATTCCTTAATATTGTGAAAAAGTATTTGGATTATTTCACCACCATGGGGAAAAATATCTTGTTGCAAGTGAAATAATTTTCCAGTGGAAACAGTATTTTTATTTTTTTTAGCAATATCAAGCGATTATTGATTTATAACTGGCTGCACAGTGGAGCAGTTGGTAGCGCTGTTGCCCTGGGTTCAAATGCCAGCCCCTGGATCTTTCTGCATGTTCTCCCTGTGCATGTGTGGGTTCTCTCAAACTTCTATGTCTTGCTGAAAATATACTTGTTTTGTGTTATTTCAACTCTTCTAAAATATTTGGACAAGAAACTTGACCAGAATAGTTGTTGTTGATTGTGTTTTGCAGTACAGAATTTCTTTCCAAAGTTTCATTCAGTTCACTTTATGTAAAATTTAACACCAATTCACAATCATTGTCATCTCGACCTGTTAAACTGAGTCTGACACCTAAAGACAAATTGGTACAAATTTAATTCAGATAAATTCAGTTCGTTCTTCTAGTACAGCTTAGGGTTTAATCCAAAACTTGATGTAAAAGGAACCACTAAATGTTTTCTAGATGTACATTAGAAAAGTGTGAAGTGTGTTTATATCCTGGCTCTTTGTGTTTGTTCTTGTCTTGTGTTCAAGGTGAGTGAATTTATCTGAAGGGTGTGTTCCCTAACATTATATAAATAACATTTTTATTATCTGAATTAAATGTTGCGGTTTGGAACTGGAAATCATTAAAACAAAAAGAGATCATGTGAGGTCATCTCTACAAACTCTGCTGTTTCTGGAGGTCATGTGACCTTTTGACCCTGGCAGGTTCCTGGTCCATAGCTCATCCTACTCCAGGCTCATCATGGGAACAAGAGATGTCTAGGTTCATAATGAATAAGTTTGTCACAATAAGCAATTAATCAAATAATCACATGATAAATTAAAATGAGCTCAATAATTTTCATCCTTTTGTTTCATTTGTTTTTTTGAAGGTCAAATTTTCTTTACAAAGAAAATTATTTTATTTGTGGTTTTGGTTGTGTATGGTTTTTATTTCCATTTTATCGATTGTTCTCCATCGTTGTGTTTTATTTTGCATATTTCATATTACTTCCATTTCTTGGGTGAAGTTTTCTTTACAAAAAAAATTTAAGCTTATTGGTCTTTGAGAGGGTGAATTTGCATAATTGTGGTATAATCAACACATCAAAATAATTTATCAACCTACAAAATTTGTTACTGTAAGAGTCCTAGGAATCCATGAATTATTTTTTAATCAATATAGTATGTTTAGAATCCATATTAAATTTAAAATAAATGTTTTTATCACCGTATGCTTTAATGCATATAATATGTTTAGAATCAATACTACTGGTGATTAAAAAAGGAAATTTGTTCAGAATGTAAGTAAAGAGACTTTAATAAAATCTACAAAAAGCAACAGAAAAATGAACAGCTGATACAGGTTAGTGTCCAACATGGCCCCCTGCTGGTGGACCATGGAAGTGTTGATGAGGCCACATGCGTCTCATTCCAGCTCCACCAGCAGGTCTCCTTCCCCTACCGTCTCTCCGGCCTTACAATGGACACTCTTCACCTGCGGGCAGAGAGGAGCGGCTGATCAAAGGCTCGCCTGCTTTAACTCGGATTCCTGAAACAAACGGACAAGCTTAGCAGAACGCCATGGGGCGTTGCTATGGTTACCTTTGCTTGCCTGGCAGCTGTTAAACTGTTCTGCATCTTCATGGCTTCAATCACACAGATCTCCTGACCCTCTGCAACCTACAGAGGGAGCATCCATTAGTGCCTGAACATAATACTCAACATGTTTTCCCATTAATGTAACTTGGCATTAAACAAATTAAAAACAGTTTTGATTTGATCGATCAAATAACATCTATCTTGAAGTTTCTACTTATTTTGTCCTCTGGAGTTTACAGGGCTGTATAAACACTTGTGGCATGCCGGACTCCGCCTGGGGCCTTTAGATTTTACGCATTCAAGCCGTTACCGTGTCTCCAGGCTTGACGGACACGGCCACCACTGTTCCTGGCATGGGAGAGCGCAGGATGCTGCTGGTGTCCTCTGACACCTTCTCTGGCATGTAGGAGTCCAGCTCTACTGCACGCCGGGACAGAAGCCTGAGCTTAAACTAAAAACACAAAACACACCTGAACACATCCACGGTTACCAAGTCACAAACAAGGCTCAAACTTTTTACATGTGCTTTACTTAGAAACCATTACAAATATTTTCATTAGTGATGGTGACGTTATGCGATTAATCTAAAAGGTTTATCGCGTTATTACATAATGCAGACTCATCGTATTTCTTGTTTTGACCCGAAACCCTTTCTTCCATGCAGAGTGAAACGATAAGCGAGGAGAGGAGAGTGCTTTAAATTTTACATTTCAATTTCACAGAGCTAAGAACGGTGATTAATCATTAATCACACGGCTACTGTGTGACTAATCTGATTAAGCTTTTTAATCGATTGACAGCACTAATTTCCATCCATCCATCCTGTAGTGAAGGCGCCTCATTTTCTAGTTTCTCTGGCTCATTCTGGAGAATTCCTCAAGAATCTCCTCCTGTCAGGCATCATGTGCGTTTTCAGAAATGACATGACAAAGCTTCCTGTTAGCATGCAGTCTTACCAGTGTGCCCATGTACTGCAGAACTATGGTTCCAGAAGCGTCTCTGGACAGACACTACAACACACACACATACCAAATGTCAGCTGAGAAACGGCGTCACATACAACCAGCTTCAGTGTGGTGAAAACAACCTGGAGGTGTTACCTGGAGCATCCTGTCTGTACCGTTAACAGAGACTGGCAGCAGGGGGGAGGCCAGGTTCCACTGCCCACGCACCTCCACCGTCCCTCCATCAACTTTCACCTGGAAGGTCAGAGGCCACATGTACCAGAACCAATCACTTGTTTTTATGTGAATCAACATGCAAACAGAGCGGAGTTACACTTTAGCAAAGATGCACCAATCCGATATCAATATCTGTATCAGTTCCGATATTGAAAAAAAAAAATCTAGATCAGGTACTGTGACATTGTGTCCCGATCCATAAAAGAATCATCTTTTCAGTCTAATTTTATGCTTTGAGCGACATCATGCTTTATGATTTATTAAACATGATATTTAGAACTCCTCATTGCACTCTGAATCATTTGTAAGATTTGCAGGGTAGCCAATCTATTATTTTCAGAAATTAAAATTTCTTTAGTATTTACTTTACATTGGTTGCTATACTCCTAATTGCCCAGACTGAGCAAAGTTGTGTAATAGCTTGGGAAGCTATTGGTGTATTTAAGGTGCTTTACTGGGGCAGAGATAGCAAATAAATTTGTAACTTATTATTAGATTAGATTTATGCACTGTTTTTTTTTACTAAACCTCAGACGTCTGTATCATAAGCAGATCGGTGCATCCCAAGGTTTAAGGTGTGAAGAGTTTTTGAAATCCTGAGTATTGTGTGTTTGCAGATTGATGTTTTTTCTTCTGTGGGCACCAAACTTCAGAAAACTAGTCAGAACATCCACTAGTTAGACTAAAATAACTAGCATCACACATGAATGCACCTGCAGCCTTCTCTATCCAGTACTTACAGTGAAAGCATTGCCTGACTTGGTGATGTCCACCTGGTGGCGCTCTCCCCCCAGCTCCACACTCAGCACCCAGCAGCTGCACTCCACGGGAGCCGAGGACACCCTGCAACATGCCATGGCTGAATTATGAATACAATACATCTCATGTAACTGTCTAAATCCATCGCTGATATGATTTTTGATAACTTAGAGCGTAAACAAGCTTATTTGCGAGAGATTTTTTTTTTCTTACTTAATTTAAACACCACAATTGTGTAATTGTGTTTTTTTTATTTACATTACAAGAATATAAAAGATTTGCGCACATTTGTAATGGAAACTTCTGCTGTTTAATGTCAAGAGGGGCAGAAAGCACTAAAACATTTCTGCACAAAATGATGCTCAAAAAGTTTCCCATTTCCAGCTCACAAGTTCCTTCTGGTTCTGATTCAGGTGTAAATCCAAAAACCTAGGTCAGGCAGCAGCTAGCGTGTAGCATGTGTAGCCATGGTTACCTGAGCGGACCCAGGATGTTACGTGAGCGGAGCTCAGTGGTGATGTACAGAGCTGCCGCTGAGGCCAGCAGCTCCCTGCGGCTCTCTGCGTCCAGCTGGTGACCTTTGAACCCGTCAGGGTAGACCTCAGGCAGGAAGTTTGTGCTGATGTCACCAGAGATGAACCGAGGGTGGGTGATGATCTCCCTCAGCAGAGGGATGTTGTGGGTTACACCTGAGTACACCAGACCAGAGGTGTTTAACGGAGCAGACCGGCCCAGATCCAGATGCTGCCACTGCCGACTCTACCTCTGATCACGTAGTGGTCCAGAGCGTCCTCCATCCTGGACAGAGCCTCGGCTCGGGTCGACCCGTAGGTGACCAGCTGCAGACACAGAACAGATCAGTTACTGCTCAGCTCCGGAAGATCACTCAGAGGCAATGTGTGTATTTTTCTAAAATCCGTCACCTTGGAGATCATAGGATCATAGTAGATACTGATGTCACTTCCTTCCTCAATGCCGCTGTCCACCCTGACCTGGTGGAGAACAGAGCCGGTTACTCAATGCTCCCACTGAGGAAACAGGAAGTCACAGAGACAGAGGGTCGTCCAGACAACCAGGAAATCACAGAGACAGAGGGTCGTCCAGGTAACCAGGAAGTCACAGAGACAGAGGGTCGTCCAGACAACCAGGAAATCACAGAGACAGAGGGTCGTCCAGGTAACCAGGAAGTCACAGAGACAGAGGGTTGTCCAGGTAACCAGGAAGTCACCCCAACAACAACAGAAACTTACATTGCTGAGGTCGAGAGGCTCCTGGTACTCAGACAGCCGGCCAATAGAAGGAAGACCAAAGGATTTATAGGGGTCCTACAGGAAAACAGGCAGTAAGATGAACAGCTGCTCACCCAGCAGAGCTCAGCACTAATCCAGTGACTTCAACCAGCAAACTAACAGAGTGGATTCATACACTTAATATGACCAGTTTTATAAGTCATTAATACATTAATGACATACATTAATATGTCTGACTTCTCAAACCAAGCAGGATGGGAGTGTGTCACTGATCTTATGTATAAAGTGTTTTTATTGCATTTTGGTCTTGTGTATTTGTTAAAGGTCCAGAGGTCCAGAAACCCAGGATTCAGTTAGCCTGAATCAAGAGAAACAGAGAACAACTGACTGGAGATTTGGTTGGGTTCTCATTTATTAATAAAGGATATAGTTAGTGGCTATATGAGCCAATCAGCAGCCAGTTCTGTGATGGCCTCAAAGGTCCAGTGTCACTGACCTCTGCGTAAACACGACTCTCTATGGCCCAGCCGTTGATGGGGATGTCTTTCTGCTGGTGCTGCAGCCGGTAACCCTTGGCGACCCTGATCATCTGCTCCACCAGGTCCAGACCCGTGATGCACTCAGTAATGGGATGCTCCACCTGAAGTTAAAGGTCAAACAGAGGAAATATCAAGACAACAGAATAGTAGTCGGTAAACATTCACTTTAATATTATCCCAGAATAACTGAACCACAGGTTAAACCACAAAGTTTTTCCTCTCAACTTTTATTGATCCTCCTAGTTTTTATGTTTGTGGAGCTCCAACCAGAAGCATTACAAGAGCAGACAGTGTGGGGAGCTCCTCCCACTGAACCAGAGTGGACTTACCTGGAGTCGCGTGTTCATTTCCAGGAAGTAGAAGTTTTTCTGAGAGTCCACCAGGAACTCTACGGTTCCAGCAGAGGAATACTTCACAGCCTTGGCCAGCTGCACTGCCTGCTCCCCCATGGCCCGCCGAGTGTCTGGGTCCAGGAAGGTACTGGAGCGGGGAGAAGGACCCGCAGCTTAGGATCAGTTCAAATATTCAGATTTTGTTGTAACTAAATGAATATAAACTTGTTTTCTTTGCATTATTTGAGTTCTGAAAGCACTGCATCTTTTTCATTTCTCATTTTCTGCAAATAAATAGAAAATTTTTGCTTGGAATTTCTGAGACATGTCAGTAGTTCATAGAATAAAAGAACAATGTTCATTTTAATCAAACATGTACCTATAAGAAGTAAAATCAGAGAAACTTATCATTTTAAGTGGTCTCTTAATTTTTTCCAGAGCTGTGTAGCACTAATCTAAGGATAATAGTTACATGCTATGAAAATATTTATATTTCTGACTCCTATACTGTGAGTGCTGCCATGTTCAGGTTACACAACAAAAACACAAAACACACTGCACATGTCAGGCCTTCTGGCTGGAAATGATAGACTGCAAAAGAGCTGAAGGGATAGAAAGTTGAAGATCCACACAGAAAAATCCAGCGGTTCCTAAATCCTGTTTAACTCCTGGACCTGGTGTGAAACAGAACCAGCAGTCCTGGACCCGATCACTGAGCCCCTCTGACCTGGGAGCCTCTTCCACCACCTTCTGGTTCCTCCTTTGGATTGAGCATTCCCTCTCATTCAGCCACAGAGCATTACCATGCTTATCAGCCAGCACCTGCAACACACACACACACACACACGTTTTGCTTTTTGAACCCATCATGACCTCTCCAAGCAGTAGCCCATCACAGGTCAACCTGTAGACATCTGAGAATAGGGATGAGCCGATCCCCTTTTTTCACTTCCGATACCAAAATCAATATATGAGGTTTGGTATTATACATACATTATATTTTATATTATAAAAAAAGCACCAACCATAGAATTAGACTGAATAGATCTGATCTTATGCATTGGTCACATTGTCAAGATATTGTGACAATCAGGTATAATGATACCTGATTGTCAGGTATCATGATACCTGATTGTCAGGTATCACGGTTCAATTTTGGGGACCGAAACTGAAAACAATTTGGGGACCAACTGATATTAATATTAATATCAGATCAGTTCATCTCTAAGACACAACGCTCCAGGCAACCAACAGAACATTTACAACAACAATTACTTGTATCTAAATACAACGAGCTGCAGATTGGTTATTCATACATAGAACCCAAGAGGATTCTTGAGTTCTATTTTTTTAAAGTGTCCACACACTTTGACGTCCAGCTGTTAGACGTCCTCATAGTTTAGGTGCAAAACCAAAAAGTCCACAACTGTGCATACCATGAATGTACCAGATTATATAGCAGGTGGGCATAACTGACATGAACGGAAAAAAATGAAAAATGGAACCCGTCCAGGTGACAACTCTTATTTTCACCTGATCACTACTGAACTATGGGAGAGTAATGGCTGCCTACCTGAATCTCTATGTGTCTAGGGTTGTCTATGTACTTCTCAATCAACAGCCTGTCGTCCCCAAAGCTGGACGCTGCCTCCTGGGATGAGAAACGGAAACCTTCCCTGTGAGACACAAGCAGCACATCCATAAGCAATTCTAACAACTGCTCATAGCTGAAGTTGGTTTGTATTAAAGCACCGTGTGTGATGCGTTCAAAGGACCGTACCGCGTCTCCTCGTCGTTCCAGGCTATCCTCATTCCCTTCCCTCCTCCTCCAGCCGACGCCTTGATCATCACAGGGTAGCCTGGGAACAAAACACGGCAGAACCTGGAACGTCAACCATTTCACTTTCTTTACTCACAGCTACAGGACATGAAATGTTATGAACTAGTAAATCCCAATTTCAGGCTCTAGAGTGGTATCTGTGCCACTCCCTGACAGAAACAGCACACGGTCTCTCTCTGAGGACCAGAACACATAGAAACCAACTAAACACATGCTGAGGAACCGGTCTATATCAGTCAGAACTGATAGGCAACTCTTATTATTAGTAAGAACTAAATGAACTAAAGGGTGAATTAATTTCACTCCTGTGTGAACAGATGTTGTCGTTCATGTGCTAAAGTCACATTTTAACAAAGATAGTTACCCATTTCACAGGACTGTCCACAACCCTGAGCTTTATGCCTGTAGGTTTGTCTGTGAATGTCTGAAGACACTAAAATATCCAAGATGATTTTTGATCAGCCTGGCGTTTGGGCTCCAACATTCCTAGATGGGCTTTGAAACTTTGGATTTTTCTAGGAACTTGATACCCATCTCCTGTTCCACAAACTCCAGACGTGAGCAGAGGACAGTTTGAAGACGTGAGCAGAGGACAGTTTGAAGGAAGGGGGTCCACACTGTGATGGACATTTGTGGCCTTTGAACAGATTTTGTTTGGAACCAGATCATAAGACAGGAATGCTTAACAATTTGTCCAAAAAAATTGACAATTGATAATCCAAGAAATTTGGAAATTGTCTCTTTCCTTTAATAAGGTTATTGTTCAAAGCCCTTTTTATGTTTTGGATCTCTAATTACATGCAAATTTCATAAAAGTCTTGCAAATAAAACTTGGTGGGGGGAGAGAAAATCAAAATTAGCTGGCTTTGGCCCCCTGGGACAAAAAATTGGACAGCACTGGTTTACGGAGAGAACCAGAGTCAGACCATGATGAGTCTGTTAGTGAGAATGGGGAAGACTCACCGATTTCCTGAGCGATCTTCACAGCTTCCTCTGCAGTCTGTGGAGTAGAGAGAGGTGGGCTTTGGTTAGCAATGAGAAACCAAGGTCAAGGTTCACCTGCAGCTACAGGAAGAGTTCTGACCCGGTCCAGCTTGACCTGAAGGTTCTGATCCATTAACTCAGATTTGCTAAGAGGAAAAGTCTTTAACATCTGCCAACAACAGCAGGCAGAGCAGACAGATGAGTCATCTGGACAAATACGTTGATTTGATATGGTATCAATATTAAATGATAATAAAAACATTACAAATATTGCTGAGTTTTTAAACAACCTGTTTAACAATGAAGTTGTTGAGAAATAAAGATCAAATGCCTGAAAGTGATAATTAATTATGTGATTGCAATACATTTTTGGATGATGAATGCCTTCCTGCTGGATTTTGCTCTTTGTCTTCAGTTCGAACCTTTTTCACTATCAGATGCAGACTGAAGTCCTTACACAGAAAACTTCACCAGTTTAAATAATAAACTGAAGCTTGACAAATATTTCATAACCATGAAACTGTCTGGGTGATTAGATTGGAATGACTATGAGTTTTGATTGTTTTTCTTTTTGCAAAGTGCCTTCAGACAATCTGTTCTATGAATTGGTGCCATACTAATTGCTAAGTATTTGGCTACAGAGTGGACCCCACTGTAATCCTATGAAATGCCTCTTTATTTTTAATGACGTAGATTATTAAGAGTCAGGGGAGAACAGAACAATCCTAAAACCACTTGAGTTATTAGTTAAATCTTTACATGTTAATAGACCCAATATGGTCTAAAATAATGGGTATTATTTTAATACTTCGTGTCACAGTGGGTGACCTCTGTGTAAAGTTGGGTTCTTTTTCACCATCAGTCACCTCCTACCTTGACAACTCCATCAAATCCTGGGATAGTATTGACCTTGGCAGCCTTAGCAATCAGCTTGCTCTCAATTTTATCCCCCATCGCTTGTATCGCATGAGTATCTGGACCGATGAATGTTACACCTTCTGCAGCCTAGCAACAACAGAAAAAACCCCAAATATTTCACAACAGAAAACTACTGAGAGCACAAAGTGAAAAAAGTAGCATCACCTAAATCATCCAATGTATTCTGAAACATCATCCCTTCCTGTGTCATCAGCAATCCTACTGAGTTCAGTGATGTGTCTGCAGAGTAATGAGCAGAGGACTGAAGACACGTCCTTGAGGAACCCCTATGGCTGGGTTCCACCGAGTGGCTGAACACAGAGCAGTATGACATCATTCGATTACCTCACTGTTCTGTGTTTCAGCAGGGAAGCCAGGCAGAAATATGTTTGGAGAAGTCTTGTGTGTTTTATGTTTTAGAAAATGAACATGGAGACACAGACTGTGTAGCCAGAGTGTGTGTGATGTGGCTTCTAACTGCACCCGATCCCAGTTCTTTTCACTTTAGTTCTCCATGCACTCATCCATTCTGAACGCTGCTGCTGGATGAGGATTAGTGGATTTTTACAGCAATCAAGTAAGCCGTTATCAAAATGCTACATATATCAAATGTGACTTCAAAGAAAAGAAATGTTATTTCCTGATTTATAACCTTGAAGAGGTCTCTTCCTCTTTAAGAAGCTCCTGCTATTTCTGAAACTCCGCCTTCAGGAAGTCATCACAACATGGCTCTTCTATAAACCTTTAAAAATGTTTTTGCCAGCGTTGTTTTGAGAAGTAGCTCTTATAATGAGTTCAGTTGATGCACAGTTCCATTACATGTTTGCTAATTGTTGCTGGCTAGTCTGAAGGAGCGGAGCGGAGAAGAGCTGCTCTCTGAGGAGGAAGCCGGGAAGCTTGGAAGCCTGAAGACGGGACAAGGTCCAATCAGGCACAGCTGATGGACTTTTTGTCTTTTTGTCATGTCTTTTTGATGAGGGAAAGACATAATAACATGACAAAAAAACTCAATAGAGTCGATTTTACATGATGCGGCCGCTTTAACCACAGCCTCTTTGTACATCTGAATAAGAACAAATTGAATCAGAAATTTTTTCCCTAGATTGGAGAAAACTGAAAGTTTTTCCAAAGGCACCACAAGATGAATTTCTGTGACTGGAACTCACCAGGCGCTTTGCAAATTTCTTGTTCTCAGAGAGAAATCCATACCCAGGATGAACCTTAAAACAGAGAGAGAGGGAAAAAAAAAACACTGTTTAACACTCAGATTCAGGTTGATCATTGACTTTAGCTGTGACTCATTGGAACGCCTATAAGCTCAGGAAAAGCTGAAGACATGAAAAGCTCACTGCTTGTGCTCCAGTTTGCCTGATTGCTTCCATGATGGCCTCCATGTTCAGGTAGCTCTTCCCAGTGGGAGCAGGGCCAACACACACAGCCTCGTCAGCCATCTTTACATGAACCTGGAGACACACACGAACAAATCACAAAAACCACGTCATCATCTGTCAGGATGCAAGATGTTTGGCTTGCAGCGTCTGAACCAAAACCGAGAGCCACTGATGCTGATGATCAGCAGCAGCAGCTGCACAGACACAGAGAGAGAGAAGAAGACTCACAGCACTGGAGTCTACATCACTGTGAACAGCTACAGTCTGGATGCCCATCTTCTTACACGTCTTCATCACCTGGAGAAAAACAACACATGTCTAAACCAGCAAAACAGGAAATCTACACACACCAGGGGTATTTAGTAGCTTTGCTAATTTATTATCCAAATATTATTTACCCAGCACACATTTGAAAATTGCTCTTATAATCCACATTAGAAAGATATGATAATAAAGATTAAACAGATTAAACGGCTCAGTGTTTCATTTTAACACTGAGACGCCATCAACAGAAAACAATCTTCTTCCTCTTGTGCTTGTGTAAGCCTGATTCAAAGTAAAGTTGAGGATAATAATTTTTTCATTTCTACACTTTCTGCGATTTACCTGGATGTTATAAAGCATATTATGGGATCCCCATATCAGTAAAATGTAGCAAAGCAGAACAGAGAAAGCAGACTAAACATTAAAGCCTATTGTCTCTCACCCTGCAGGCTATTTCTCCTCTGTTGGCGATGAGGATTTTCTCAAAGGTCTGGAGAAGAAAAGCAACAGGTCAGTGAGTGAACACAGCTAATCTGGGGTCATTTGAATGCAACATTTGCAGCTTCAACCCATTGCTGCATCTCACCTTCCTGTCTCCCTGTGGAAACAGGGAGTTAACAGCTCTATTATCGGCGGCTCTACATAAAAATAACCTATGAATGATTGAATATCAGCAGAACTACTACTGCATGTCACAATGAACACAACACAAAGCAAATTCCACTAGGCTTCTATCACAGTGGAGAACATAGTGAGGTGTGTAAACTTTGGGCTAAAAAAAAGCTCTGCTCCACTTTTGAACATCATAATCCAAGCTTTTGTGTTGAGAATAAAAACCAAAAACACTTAATAGTTTCTCTCATGTGCTGTCAGAGTGGAATAGAGCAGAGGAAGAATCCCAGCTCACCTTCTCATGGTTCTCATTGGGACTGGTGGCAGTAGAGTACTGAGACCTGTGGGTTCCTGAACAGCACCGGGCCTGGCATGGAGCAGTCTGCAACATACACACACACACACCCACACCACGAGGGTTCTGGTTAGAGTGGGTTCCCAGGTGATGAAACCCTTCTACCTCACAGACCAGCCCTCCCCGACGATTCCCCCACTCGGCTCCTTCAGACTAGTATGCAGCAATTAGCAAACACCTGGTGGGACTCTGCATCTGCTGAGCTCATTATACAAACTACTTCTCAGTGCAAAACTGATAAAAAATATGTTTAAAGGACTAATAGAGGAGGAATGGACTGATGGCTTCCTGAAAGTGAATTTTCAGAAAGAGAGAGATATTTTAAAGAGAAGGAGACACAAGGTCTTTAAGGCACCCAACATGTCTTTCAGTTATGGAGATTTCATGGAAATGTCGTCTCCATAACTGGAGTATGTTTAATTTTACAATTTCTTAGTACTGAACCTGGAGATGGCAGCATGTCATTACACACTTAAAGTGCATTAAAATGTTTTCAAACCAAACATGTGGCAGCTTGCTACTGTTAACTTTCCAAGACAAAATTTGGTACATTTTAGAAAATCATTTGAAAACAACTGCTGTGTTCAGCTTTCCCCAGACCTGTGTATGTTTCCTACTGCTCTCCCGTTTCAGCCAGCTGTGGACCAGATGAGGTTCATCCTCTACTGAAACTCGCTTTCCTGCATATTAATAAAAGTTGATTATCTCAACAGAAAGAAGGACGCAGTTCACACTGAATCAAATGAAGATATCTTCAAGTTGCAGTTCAGGTTTTCTGATTTTTTTTTGTGTTTTTTTTTTTTTTTTTTGCCTGGTTTACAAAAACTTTTTTTTTTTTTTTTAATCTAACCTTAATTCCCGAACAGTCAGGGTTGCTCTGTAAAACCAGTTCCCACACTGAAATGTCCAGGTTAATAGCTGGTGCCAGTGGTCATAATGTTTTGCTCATCAGTGTCACGGGCACAACAGCCGCTGCCCACCATCAACTACTGGAGTTTAAAGTGTTACATCGTTGTGGCGCAGCAGCCCGCTGCGGTTCTCCAGGTGCTAACTTCCGGTCGGACTGAGCCTCCAACTTGACCCTGTCACAGCCACTTTGTGAAAAACTCACCTTCACGACAAACAGCAGCCTGTCCAGGAACACTGCCTGTCTGTACACCGCCATGTTGCCCAGGTTTCTCTTCTTCTCTGAGCTTTCTCAGAGCCTACATTACTGCCCCCTCCTGGACGGAGCTTCGAAGTGCTCAAACCCGGATGTACCCGCTCAGTCTTGGGGAGGAAAATCAGGAGCAGGTGACAGCCAGGTGCAATTAAATTAGACATTCGCTAGCGATTCTTTTTTTTTTTTTTTTTGTTCAGGTGAATGATCCTGCACAGTCTGTTTGATAAACTAAATAAATAAATATAACATGGCAAAAGTTTAAGTGAAAAATCATGGTCTAATTTTTTTTTAAGGTAAAAAAAACGTACTTTTCTAACAGAGTGTACAATCAGATACAATGAAAGAAAAATAGAACAGAACTAAACAGCCAGACTGAGTTTCTGGCCACATACAAGTGTAGACTTCACTGATTTTGAAATGACCTCGTTTTTCATCTCTAGTGGATAGTTTTCCTTTGCTTCAGTCTACAACTTTTTTGTCCACTTGTTATGGACCAAGATCCAGCTTGTAAATGTAGACTTCAATCTGAATAAATATACGTACTGCAAAAACATCAGGGATTTAAAGCCAGATAATAGTGAGTGGGCATTTTCAAGATATGAGGACGGTAGACTTCTTTTGTCTTGGCCATTAGCTGCAAAATAATCTAATAAGACCCATCTACAGCAGGGAAGATACTGACTGCTCATGTCTACACTGGACCTCACTTCAGAATCCCATACAGACCTTTCAATGCATCAAGATGTTAACAGTGATATTCTCTTGAAATAAACTCGGAACTTCAGCGTTTTCTGCTTGAATTTATTTCAAAGTGAATGTGCTGAGAATGATAATAAAGGACAAAGAAAAATGTCACCAGAGACTGTCTTTGTTTTACTCGTGTTTGTTACCTTTGTCCATTTTCAAGAAGAGCTGCAGAACATCTGCGACCTCATCAGGCCCAGAGCTGACCAGGTCACTCCGGATGCTGTCCATCTAAATACAGAACAAACCTCTCCAGTCTACCATTAAAAATGCATACAAAGGCTGAATCCAGGAGCCATTTAAGCAAACAGAAGACATTAACATAAAAAAAGACAATACGTGTTTATAAAACAAAAAAAACATTCATCAGCAACAGGATTCTACTTTTTAAAGTCAAATTGTTTGTCTTTATTCTATTTCTCTCATTTTTGTCGCACAATAAATGGGAGTTGAGAGTGGTCTAATGGCTTGTTCTATACGGCAGGTTCACTTCGCTGGAATTTACCCATCATTCATTTCAGCCACTTCCTTAACTTTAGCAACACATTTACTGGGGACAGAACAGCCAGTCCCATGAACATCTGACTGTCTGAGTCGGAACATCTCAGATAAAACAAGAAAGCATCTGAAAACTGAGAAAGAAACTCTGGTAGGTTCGAGCCGTGATCCCAGTTCAGTCTGGGAAACATGTGGAAGTGCTAGTCTGTCATATCAACACATCCAGTTGCTTCTGGACGCCAAGCTGACTGTTTGAAACATTTTATTCTTTGGAGCAAACATGAAGTTACAATTCCTGGAGGATGCTTGATCCAAAACTAAAGATATGACCCAAAGCCAGAGGTTGGACAGCTCAACGCTTGGCTTGAAATGACACTGTTATTATTACTGGCACATATTTTCCTACAGAAATGATGGAATCCCTCAATATTGAGAACATTGTCCCACCTCTAACAGCTTGACTTTCAGGAGGAATTGAATCAACTGAATGGATAAAATGAGATTAAGAACATTGGGTTGATCTGCCTTCCTGGGCAGATGGATTATCATCCTCTGAAAACTGACTTCATCATCTCCAAACCTCCTTTACGTTTCATTGGTAGAATGAACAAAGGGTCCAAAACGCTGAGATCCTCCTATACATTTATTGCGTTAGTGCATTTACTGGAATCTGTCCTGTTCCTTTAGGAACCCCCCAATCACCAGTAACTGGAAATATACTTCTTTTCTTAAGGAAGTTATTGTTTCATTGGGACAAGATACCAAACAAATGTTCTAGTTTTTTTTTTTTGTTCAGTGCAGATTCAGGACTCAACAATCAGTCCCTTTCATCTTCAACTGCCGCATATTAAAATTACTTCACTGTAATACTGTTGCTTAAACATTGTTGCTTGATTGGTGATTTATGATAGAGAAGGTTTGTGAGGAAACAATTTGTTAAAGAAGTTATGCTTTTAACCCAAGGTCATTACAGCTCTGACTACCTCCTAAGATTGATGAGTAATGGATCAACTTTGACCCCCTCAACTCTGCCTCAACAACACCATCAGATGGTGGTGAGATGTAGAAGACACGTGTGTGTATAGATCACGGATTCAAGGCGAGAGCCAAAATTAGACTGTTTTTATATATGAATCACACTTACTTCAGTTAATTTCCCACTGTTTACTTCCCCAACACTGACTTTTGTTTCTCATCATTTGTTCTGCAGATTGTTGTACCTGGTTTTATTTCCAAGGCATATTACTTTGAGTTTTCGTTCCAGACGCTTTGATTTTCAACCTTTATAACCTTCATATATGGTTTGTTCTGAGTCCAAATGTTAGACTGAGTATATTAGGACTTATTTCAGATATTATTATTAATTCCAGCTGCTATATTTAGCTATTTCAGCTTTGATTTTGTGCGGACATGTTTTTTTTTGTGAATCAACCAGGAACATGATGGCTCATCAGGTTGATATGTAGACTCATTTTCAGAGTTAGATCTGTGCTGGTATTTTTGTAGAACAGCAAATAAAAAGATGATTCTACATTTTTTCTACAACATTGAGGGATTCCTTGATTTTATTTCATAATCAGATTTTTTTTTTTTCTTTCGTTTTGCTACCAAGTAAAACTAAGTGAATATCCTCCAGGAGAAGTAAGTGCACTCATTTCGCTAGAAGTTAAGTGGGAGCAACATAAAGTAAATACACCCCTAGCCACTCACAATTAAGAATGATCACACTTCCACATATAGAAAATTAATATCTCTCCACCAGTTCATTATCTGTTCTACTTTATCTAATGCAGTCACCTGTGTGTTAGATTGGTGGCCATTTTGGAAATCCTGAGATGTAAACTGGAGTGTGACCAGACACAGGTCGCTGAGCCACTGGTAGGACCTGAACATTGGATTTTTGGAAGTGAAGTTTTGTGGAGGTACGGTCAAAAATGTTTGTTTTCATTTTTTACAAAGACGTCATTTGACCATGAGCTTGTTGGAAATACATCTGGTGAGTTATGAAAGGCTAACAGCTGGTTAGCTTAAGTTAGCCATTTAAAACAACTCAAACTGATCATGTGGAAGAATCAGTGGGATGTAACACCATGTTAGTGAATAACTTGGTGTTGTTCACTAATTGTTTGCACCTTTAAGGAAAAAAATGTTTGTTTACATATTTGTTAAAACTGTCACTATGTCATTACAGCGTAATATGAGACAGATAATCTGCAAAAAGGTCAATATCCTACACACCATACACTCCTCCCTGAGCTATGAATGTTGTCTGAAGAAATGCGTCCCTCCGACCAAAAACAACCAATCAGAGCCAGGAGGAGGGTCTAAGTGCTGTCAATCAACCTTATGTACTCACTGCTAAATGTCCTATAGGCAGAGAAACAACTTACTGTTACAGACAAACTGTTTATCTGCCGTCATCTGTGGCCATACTAACTAGCCATAGCATTCACAGCAGGATCTGCTATCAGGAAGAAGCTACAGCTGAGCAAAGAGCAAAGAGGGAGTGAGGGGCGGGGTTAAGCAGCAACACAAGCAGGAGGATTGACAGCACTAAGACCCGCCTCCTGACTGAGTGGCTGTATCCAGAGAGCATTGAGAGAGGGCAGAAGAGCTCAAGTTGTGTGTCTCATAACATACTGTCATGTCACAGTGAAAGTTTCAACAAAAGTTACATACTGCAGCTTTAACATACAATACATTTAGCGTAGAACAACATCCGTATTCTTATGCAGCATTACCTTGGATGTCGGCTCTATCAATTTGCCTGATTTGCTGTAACTTATCAAGTTGTTCAAGCCAAGAGATAAAGAAAGTTTTTAATTCTGTTAAAAGATGACGTGCTGATGTCCTTTTCTGACAAGCTCATGGCGATGTTGAATTTTTCTACTACAGGAAAGGGAACTTGTACCGAATGTAATGAAGTCTTGCAAACTGCAGCCAAACCACTTGAACACCGTGTTGTAGTGATCACAGTAACACTTTGACCAGGTTTCCACTCATTCTAAAGGCCTCAGTTTGCTTCAAACAAAGTGCTCGTTGACTCTTCTAACAACATGTCGAAGAAATCCCAGCTGGCAACAGGACCAGCTGGTTCCAACTATTTTAGCAAACAAACCAAACCTCTACCAGTTTGTTTGAAGAATACTAAACCCTCGACAGCTCTGACAGCCCTGCACTTCGTAAGCCGGCTGTTTGAACACGCCGAGCCGCCTGTTGGCTTGTTTCATCGCTGTCGCTTTAGCCCTTGAAATTGCTTCACACATCACAGCCCTTAGACTGGTTCTGAAGTTCAGACACCCTGTTCAAACAGTTCTAGGAAGCAACATCCTTGGGTACTCTTGATTTAACAAAACCACCGTGTTAGCTGTAAAACTTTGTTTCAGAATCTCATGGTGACCTTTCTGCCGTTGTTTTGGACGCCGCATTCGTCCACATATCTCAGATATGGGTTGTTTAGTGAAACAATAACTGTCTTGATGTTTTATGAAAGTCTTGGCCAGGAGCCACTGATGAAGGAGCAAATAGCTTGCTTGTTCTGTCTGAAGCAACCATCGCCCGCGCCCTACGTGACGTAGTCGTCCTCGTCGCTGCGTTCTGTCTTAATGTGGTCTGGGTGGAGCAGTGGAAAGTGTGGCGCTGTAGTCCTCGTGCAAACGTACCACTCCTTAATGTTTGACAGCTGAGTTAAGGCCGGGTTGACCGAGCGCTGGCTCCGCCGGGGGGTCCTGGAGCTCTGCTGCTTCTGGCTCAGCTGGCTTTTGAGGCCTGTCAGAGAGAGATCCAGAGGCATGGCCACCGGAGACGAACTCCGCAGCAACACCTTGCCGCTTACGTCGTTGCTAGGGCTGAGATCTAACTGGTGGGTGGTCAACAGTGGGAAATGAGAACTCCTGTTGGCGAGCGACGAAGTGAAGTGGTTCATTTTCAGGTCGAGGGGTTCGAGGACAGGTTGCTGGAGGTGGTGATGGCCAAAGCTGTACAAGTCCTGGTGGTCAGAGGTAGGCGACGACTTGACGTGGATCTTCATGTGCTTGCGCAGGGAGCTGGGGTGGGTGTAAGACTTGGTGCAGCCCAGGGCCTTGCAGTCGTAGGGCTTTGAAGCGGTATGGACCTGCGAGTGCTTCTTCCTGTCGCTGCTGTTAGCGAAGCGCCTCTCACAAAACTCACACTGGAATGGCTTCTCACCTGCAAGACAAACATTACACTCACTGAGATCTCAGATGTAAGTATGTATTTGGATTTATATTTCTTGCTAATGATATGACTGGGACACAATAAACATCTGGAGATCATTTTTGGAAAACAAGACACTGAAAGGACCGCACAGTGTAGCATTGACTAGCAGTAGCTGCGTTTCCCCTGAGAAATGGGCGCAAAACTTTGTCGATATTCCGTTAATGTTGAAAAAAACATAATTTCGTATTTGCAGTGTTTCCATTAAAGAAGAGACACAATTAAAATCACACGTGAATAAGCTTGTTCACATGATATGTCAAATTGTGCAAATACATGGTCACTAGCTGTGTTTTCATTGATTATATGACTGCGCAATTAGTGATTTCCAAAAGAAATTCACTTACTTGAAATTTTGAAAAAAAGAAAAAAAATCTTGCATTTTGCTAAAAATCTTTGGCTCTGAAATGAGGAGGGGTTTTTTGGCCATATTTAAATTGGTTTATTATGCAAAACTTTTTTCACATCACACTAGTCACATGATCAACAACCGGATGTTGCCACTGGCAAAAACCACAACGAAGGAGATGACAGGAAGTAGTTTGAGGATGATAATGCGACATGCCATTTAATGACCTGTCACGTGAATAAGCTTATTCATGTGTGATTTTAATTTAATTTCTTATTTAATGGAAACACTGGAATTGAAAAATATATATATATATATATATATATATATTTCTGCTTTTACCTTAGAAGAATTTAGACAAAGATTTGCACACATTTGTGAAGGAAACACAGCAACAATGAATCAAAGTGAAGGTGTTGCTCTTTTAGCTTCAGCCATACTGAGACAGGATCCCAGTGGATCCGCTAGATCACGACTCTAAAACCTGCAGCTCTGGATCGTAGAGCTAGTTAATATTTCATACTAAACATGAAATTGACCTGGCCTGTTATTACTTGGTTTCTAGCACCTCATGAAAAAACATTGCCGCCCCCCCAACAAGCTGACTCCATGCAGAAAAACCCAAGGCTGGGTTTTGAACCCAGAACCATCACGCTGCAAAGCAACGTTCAAAAGGTCTCTCTGTGAAGGTCTGCAGGATGTTCCGTCTCAGTTTCTCTGCTTTAACGATGAATTTAACAAAAATAACCTAGTGGAACTTCTTCAGGCTAAACATCCAGACTCCATTCATCACCTGGTTCTGCTCCCTGGCTGAACACTGGGATTTTAAATATCCTGGTCTTATATGATTTTAATGCTTATTATTGAAAATAATATTAATAATAGATATTATACATATTATAATAGACACACACACACACACACACACGCACACACACACACACACACCAGGCAGGAAAACACAACTCTGCTCATGCAGCTGTATTATAATGATGTCATAATAATGTTCCCTCTTAAAAACAGTTATGGCTCAGTAATAAACACACCGGTTCAGAAAGAGAAGTCTGTTCAGAGGATGGTCTAGGCTTGATGGTCCAACTAAATCAATGTGTTTCACTGACTGTTCACAACGCACACACACACAGCTACTGCAGATAATTCAAAGAGGCAAAATGAATTTAAAATAGCTTTAGAGTAAAAATCCATCTAGACTAAAAGTCAGATTTCACTTTAACCCCATCTGACCTCCTCCTCAAGCAGCCTGCTGGGTGTTAATCCCTCACCCTGCATGACTCCTCAAACCCGGGGCTCCAGCAGGAATCGAGGAGGCGGTGGAGGGAAGAGTGTCCACAAAAGGGACTCAGCCTTTAGAGACATGGAGGGGGGGGGGGGGGGGGGGATCCCTGCAGACTGAGAGCTATCTTTATTAACCTCACATTGTGTCTGTGTGTGTCAGGAAGCCGCTGTCTGTACGGATGACACGGATTTAACTCCCCCCGCCCCGTCGCCCCGCCGCCGGCCGGCCAGCCAGCCAGCGGTGTCACCCCGTGAACAGACCCAGAAGCAGCAGAGCTTACCCGTGTGCGTGCGCGTGTGGATCTTGAGGTTCTCGGAGCGTGCGAACATCTTGCCGCAGTTGGGAAACGCGCACGAGAAGGGCTTCTCCCCGGTGTGCACGCGGATGTGGTTGATGAGTTTGTATTTGGCTTTGAACGCCTTCCCGCCGCGCAGACACTCGTCCCACATGCAGACATGACTGAGGCTCTCGAGCCCCGCCGCGACGTGCTCGCTGGTGACGTGGTCCACGAGCTCGGGCATGGAGCTGAAAGTTTGCTCGCAGACGGACGTCGCCGTCCGCCCGAGCCTCGGCTTCGAAGAAGTTCGCTCAGTCCATTTGCACACCAGCTCGGTTTTCACGGTGGGGCCTTTGGAGAAATCCAGCAGGCCGTCCATCCCACCCCCGGCTGGAGTGTCAGCACAGGCGGAGACATTCGTGGCTTTCGCTTGGGGTGGGAAGACGATGCTCGAAGCCCCGGAGTTGTTGTTCCCCAAAGGAGAGACGAGGCCATTGTGCCTGGCCACCACGGCCATCCGCTTCATGCTCCGCTCCGCTCCCCAAATACACTCCTCCTTTTTCCTAAAATGACTAAATTATAAATGACAATGCGTTTACTGCGCTCCTGTTTTCTCCCGGCGGTGTAGTTTCACCCACAGCGCATGCGGCAGCGTCTTTACCCCCCGCTGTTCGACGTTAGATCCCGAGAGTCAAGCCTCCATGCTTCTATTTACTGTGAATGGAGGTGAACGGATTGGAAGGAATGGAGCAGGCTGCGGTCCAAACCAGCGGAGGGGCGTCCTTGTCTCCTTTCCTCGCCCCCTCCGGTCCCACTTTTCTTTCTTCCTAACATTCCCAGAGAGTTCAAATTCAACCTTAGTTATTTCTAACTAGTTGCTTGAACGTATAAGCAGATGCACAAGAACTGAACATTAATATGTTGTGTTGCAGAAATCCAGATCTTCGTATGACCGTGGACTTATTGAATAAGTCTACACTAGTATTCAATACATTGGAAGTCCCATGAGTCTCGTTCTTCGGATTAAAAAGACCTTTTGAAAATAACCTTTAATCAGTTATTAAGCATAAATATTTTATTTATTTATTTATTTTACAAAACCCACATTTCTATTTTTAAAAGTAGTTTTTATTGGTCTGATAGAATATTCTAAACTTAAATGATCACAATTAGCAAAAACAAAGGCCTTCAAACAACCATCTCCGTGTAATTAATGTATTTTATGTTTAACTTAGTGATACTGCCAGAAATGAATGGACTTTTCAATAATACTCTGATTTATTGAATGTTTCTGTAATCTTTTTCTTTTTCTATTTTTTTTAATTTGTGGCAAAAGATGGGACAAAAACCACACACTCTCACTTAGAGATTTATTTATTTTGCCTTTTTAAAATGTAGTTATTTCAAATGAACAAATGCAGTAATAGCTGCTTCATGCTACAAAGTACAGGTTTTTAGTCAAGGCTTATGTGCAGCCAGCTGTCCCAGGCTGGAGTCATTAATTCCTCTAATCTACATGCTTTTGCTCTATGGGAGCCAGAGAAGATAAAATTGTTGCAGGCTTGGTGCTTGTTTGCTGGCTATTTGTATATATATATATATATATTTTTCGTTCTTTCTTAATTTGAGTTTAACTCTGTGTTTTAGTCAATTCTTGCATTTTTGGAGTTGTGGAGTCCTTATCATAAGTTATGTTTGGTTGAAATCTCCTGTTTGCTGCATCTTTAATGTTTCCTGAGGTTTTGTTTCTTTGACTTCTCTTTGGTTTCCTTCTCAGCTATGCAGTTAATCAGCCTGTTTCACATCCAGTAATCACTCTTCCAAGTACTGATGCGCTCCAGTTTCATTTAGTCGGTGTCAGATTATCTTGCTACTCATGGCAACTCTGTTGTTGTCGCATCGACCTTCCAGAACACTCAGGTCTTCTGGTTTTGGTCGACTCAGCACTGCCGGAACCAGAACCAGAACCAGAACCAAACATGGAGAAGCACCTTTCAGTTTTTATGCTCCACAAATCTGGAACACACTTCCAGAAAAATGCAAAACAGCCAAAACCTTGAGGACTTTTTAAATTGAGGCTAAAACCCCACCATCATAGACGCCTTTGATTAGCAATAACTGGCACATTGATCAATATATTTAATGCGGATACGTTTGATAATGAAGGTATTTGATAAAAATAAAAAAATACTGGATACTGTTATGTTTTTATGAAGTAAAGCACTTTGAACTGCTTTGTTGCTGAAATGTGCTAACTTGACTTTACATGTTAGCAGTTCCTGTTAAAGTTTCATACATTTTATTAAAATAATTGATTTGGATTGGGGTTTTTTCTTTTGCCTCTTTTGTAATTATTTTATTTATATTAATTATTGTCATTTTGGCCTTTAAGATACCAACATTTCCACATAGCTGTGTGTTTTGATCCATCTGATGATGTAATCTTTAAATATTAAATGATTGATGTGCTGATCAGTTCCTCGGTACTTGAGTCGACTTTTTAGCAGACAGTTTTTACTTTTTTTTTTTTTTTTGAAAGATTACTTTTTACTTTTACATTAGTAAAATATGTTGAAACAGTGCTAGTTTTGGGTGGTCTACCCACCCCTGTTACTTTTGCTGCACCATGGCCTGAGCCTCTTTGACATTGACTTTCTGTCTGGAACTGAAAGAGAGAATAGATTAAGAAGTTTTGCAGGGCATGAAAGTGGAGCATAATTTCCAAGAATCTTCTCTATACATGAAATGGAAAAATGTTCTGCTTCGCCATCCCAAAAGAAGACTGATTTTTACTTCCCGAAAAGTGTCACACTGACCAATCCACTAGGTGGCGGTAATGTACCAGTAAATGAGTTTGTCATGCGCGCACTCCGAACAGAATCAACAGTATACTGTGCCGTAGAAGAAGAAGATGCTCACAGAGGACTTCCTGGATGCTCGTCTGTGAATGTAAACAGAGAAATGTCGCAGTCTCCAGACAGCAGGAGCCTTTTATCCGCTTCTTCCCAGCTCAACCTGATGGAAGTAGAGTCGGTGAGGGAACTTCTTCCTGTCCGCTTTAATTAGGAACACAAAACCCGAAGAATGCCATTTATTCCTCTACAAGGTGTTTGATAGAAGAGAATCAAAGAATAAACCGGCCCTGTGTTTGTTTATATTGACTTTATATATTGATTATATTGAACAGTCCTAGAACCTGAACCGCTATATAGTCCAGTCATGTGGAATATATAATAATATTAAAGTAATATTGAAGCTCCAGTGCAGGAAGTTGAAACAGAATGTTTCCTTCTTTCGTCTGTCATTCTTTCCCATTTTGGACTTTTGGATCCATAAACTGGAGGAAAAAAATAAGCACAAAGTCAGGGACCTAAGAGGTTTTATGGTCCAGTTTGGACAGGATTAGGTCCAAATAAACCAGAAGGACAAATATTGTAAATAATTTAACTTGCAAGCAGTTGTCATGAGACACCACATACAGAATTCTGTGGTGTTAGAACAAACTAATACCACATACCCTGAACACACCATCCCCATGGTGGACCATGGTGGTGGCAGCATCATGCTGTGGGACAGGGTGTGGCTATAGCTAACAGTCCTGGAGGAAAACCTGTTAAAACTTGAAGCACGCCTGAGACTGCAGAGGTTCAGCTTCCAGCGGGAGGGCCGCCCTGAACAACTGCCAGAGATATTATGGGATATTTTGGATCAACGCGTGTTTATGTGCTAGCATGGCCAAGTCAAAGTACAGACCTAAATTCTATGGAAAACCTGAAACCTGCTGCTCACAGACACACTTTCTTATTAATAGAAAAATTAGTTGTTTCTCCTTCCACTCAACATTCTGACGGTGTGTTGACCTATCACACAACCTCCTCAATACAATACATACCCTGTAATATGAGGAACTGTGGGAGAGTTCAAAACTTCCATCTATCATATCAGATATTTCAATATATTTCTATGTTGAATGTTCTTTACAGCAGAAAAACTGATTCCTGATCCCCTATTTTTGTTTTTGCATGTTGAATATCTTTTCATAGATTGACGATAAGGAGTTTGACATTCCCCAAGTGGACACCCCCCCCACACTGGAGAGCATCCTGAGTCAGGTCAGCTACAAATCTTTCCTTTGTCTGCTTTCAGTCACATTTAAAGGGACAGTATTATGTGAAATTGACTTTTTTCGAGCTTTGCTTCATGTTGTAATGTTACTCCCTCATCAAAAACATAACCTGGAGTGTTGCCGTGATTTCTTCATGCATGTCTGAGAAATCCATTAGTCTCTGTGGCAACCGCTGAACTGTGTAAAATGCCTGGTTGGACCTAGCTCCGACTTCTAGATGTAACTCCACCTCTGAGCTGCAGTTTCCTAACTTCCGAGATTACGCCTCACAGAGCAGCTCTTCCCCGCAACTCCTCCACTCTGTTCCTACAGACTAACCTGCAGCATTTACCAAATATCAGTTTTTAGCTTATTATTCAAGGTACTTCTCAGTGCAGTGCTGGTAAAAAAGCTGTTAAAGGGTTACTAGAGGAGCCATGTTATGTGAGCTCTCACACCAAGGCACCGGGTTTGGGAACTCGTGTGTTTCTGAGTTAAGGTCGGATGTGCACTTGTTGAATTTGTGTGTGCCGTGGGTTTGTGTGCTACAGATGGAGGAAGAGGAGGACCCTTTTGTTCTGGAGGACACCTGCCTTTTAAACACGGACAACATGGACGCTCAGTCCTACGACACGTCCTCCTTGGCCAGCTCTGACAGCGGAGACCCGGCACACCTTAAACGGCAAGAACACAGACACTGAAAACTTTGTAAACCTTCTACCACCTGTGGTGATGATAAGTATCGAAGCCACTTTCAGATATGGTACATTTAACGTTATCAGCATTTCTGGGATGACTCCATTCAGTAGATTAGATTGCTTAGCACATAGGTAAGTAATTGTGTCTTATTGATTGGATAATCTAAGTTAGATATTTAATTCAATAGAAATAATGATCATTTAATGAAAACTTGGAAAGTTATGGCATCAGGCAAATATTTTTAAACTGAATGTTAAAAAATATTTAATAAACAGGCAAATTTGTCGAAGTTATATAGTGTAATTGCAAGAAAATTTTCCAGGGGTTACTAAATGTATTTATTTAATTTATTTAATACATAAATGATAAATAATAAGTTAATAATGTAAAATTGACAGTTTATTTTCAGTAATTAAAAGAAAATCCATACACAAGTCAAAATGAAAAAAAACAACAAAAAAAAACACAATATTGACAAGAAAATAAAGTAGTACAGAAATAGATAATGTGTAAGTTCCTAACAATAGCAAGAACACAATTTGTGGACCAATAAAAGCAGAGGTAGAAGCAGAAACGTACTATACCTTCACTTTGGTATGCATAAATCATCATCAAAAACAAATCAGCAGAATCATTTCTGTATGTTTTCTAAAACATATAATGGAATTCAGTAGATAAGCTCAAACAAGAAAACAATCAAGTCTTATAGTATTTGTTTTATAAGTAATTTGTTTCTGTAATTTTGAACCACTGGACATCAGCCACACTGCAGATGAAGCTGTTTTCCGTCTGGTTGATGATTTGCATCATTTATTGGATGAAATGGTGACTATTACGAAAAAACTGAAGTTATTGCTTGATAAAATACGATTATGATTAAATAAAAAAAAAGGAGTTAGAAGTTTGAAGACATGTAACAATTCAAATAACAGAGACTACTTTTTAAAATGTTTTAGTCAGTTACAAAGTAGATAGGAGACTGCAAAAAAACACACACATTAAAATGATTCATCGTCAGGTATGGAGAGGCACTGCAGTGCTGAGTAAAGCCAAGCAGTTCATAAATTGTAAATGACTTAAAGATGTCCAGAAAACAACCTTTCCCATTCATGTTGATGTTTCCAGCCTCAGAGTTCTGTAGGTATAAGTTTATTTATATTTTTATTCTATGTCCATTTGCTCTGTGTGACGACGTGACCGACTGTAGGAAGAGAAGGACTCTGGATCAGAACGCAGCAGTTCACGGCTCGGTTCTTCGCCTCAGCCTGCTGAAGGGCATCTCCGCTCAGATAGTTGCTGCTGCTGTAAGGAACAGTTTTGCACACATCCAGAGTCATTAATTTAACACACCACCACAATAGATTCCTGGCATTCTTTTGGCCATGACAAGAACATTTGTGTCTCTCAATTAGGACAAAGTGGATGCTGGGCTACCCACTGCAATAGTGAGTATCGACTGATTGTTTTGTATTGCAACAGATGCTGCTCATTTACAGAACACACTGAAGTTCAGAGTGCTCACATGTGTTCAATTATTTGCAGAAGAATTTGATATTTCAATCAAATATTTTATACTTATTGGCCATTTGTTGTCGTCAGTGCGTCTGATTCTTACTGAAACCTGTGTATTTGTTGACCCTTGCTCAGGCCATGTCTGGTGTTATTGCCGTAGGAACGTCTCATGGTCTTGCCCTGGTGTTTGGTGAGTTGATGTGTTATGCCTTCATAGTTTGCTTCAAATGACATTAAGGGATGTTGACTCTGTAAATAATTTATAACTCCATTTCACGCGTACAAATAAAGATCAGACATGGGTGTTTCCACTTTTATTGTAACCAGATATATTCTTTATTTTGGAGCTTCTTATTTGCACTCTTGTCGCTCGTAACAGAATTATCTCAGTTCTAAAATTTCCAACTCTATTATAATACTAACAAAAAAACCGACTACTTAATAAGAGTATGAAGGGTTGGGCCAGTGGACCTCAACATCCCTATTAGTGTTTATTCTGACTATATTTTATAAGACTCATACATCCCACCCATGATCAGAAAAGCTAAAGGTGGAATGTGAAACTTGAGAAAACTCCATGTTGACGTTAGAGAGCAATGTGTTGTAAATCCAGAACCAGATGTAAATTACATAACATAAATCTCCATGTGGAGATATATATTTTTACCCAGAGTATTAAGTGATAAACTAAACCAACACTTCCTCTTAATCTTTGTTTTTCTTTTATTAACTCTTTAATGCTCAAATTTATATCCAATTGTACCAAAAACCTAAGCTTTAGCTGTTAACCAGGCATGATAAATGTACTTAGAGATTATAAATTCGAACATTTATAAGTGTAAATTTAGCTATGTTTAGCTATGATGCTAATTAGAGCCACCAGGAACTTGACGAGTCTACAGACTGTTCAATCTCACGATGTTTGTTATTTGGTCGATTATGTTAATGCTCAACCAAGGCTTTAAAAATGACTCAAAAAATGTTTCTTAACAACCATTGCTTTTTTATCGTACAGCATTTCAAATACAGCTAAATACTGCAAACTTCCTTAGCTGCATAGTCCCATGTTTTCTCGCCCATTTGTTGTAATATGAAATGAGTGTTACAAATTGAATCTCAATGTGTATAATATTGTTTTAGATACCACTTCTACAGTGACTAAATATGCATTTTTAGTACTGTGCTGAAATTACTGTTATAAAATGCTCTTTTGTACACACTTTCTGTTTATTTTGTTGACAAATTAGTCAAGATGAAGACATTTAAAGGTTTTAGTAAAGTGTGAAATTTGCTGTAAAACAGGCCTGCTTTCACAGATAGCACCATGGCCAATGTTTGTAACGTTTGACAGTAAAAAATAAAATTAACGTCAATAATCATATAGAAAATATGTGGGTGTCCAAGTTTCAGTCATATTTTCACCATGTCATTCATACATTTAGAAATGTCTGCGTCCCAAAGTAAATATTTCATACACCAGCTAAATATTTAGTTTGCAACTAAATATTTGCTTTATCTAACTCAATATTTAGTCCTAAATTAAATATGAAATACTTAGTTAGCAAGTACTTTAGTATTTTGAGAACTAAATATTTCGCTTCCTGACTAAATATTTAGCTTGTGAATTAAATACCCAGTTTGGAACTCTAACATTTATAAATGTATGAGTGACATGGTTAAAATTGTTATTTTTTTCTTGATGCCAGGTTAATTAAACTAAATTATTGCTGTTAATTTTTCTACTATGTAACTTTACAAAAGGCACCAGATATAGAACTACAGTGGTAGTGATTGAGTTGATGCTGACTAATTTTTCTTTATGCTGCTGACATAATGACGGCCTGAGCAGGAAAAGGTATGGCCATGCCTGTTTGATGATCATGCTTATTTGTTTGTTTTTCTGCCTGCTGGAAGCATCCTGTCCCATAATGCCTTTGGTTTGTTCACGTTAGCTTGATGCATGCATCTCTTGTTTCCCACTTGGAGCTTTATTTTTTTCTGTTCCTCCCTCTGTGCCCATCTCATTTGGTGCCACTAGGCTGTTTGATGCTGTTAAGCTGCTCCTGGGTGAAACATGTATTTACGATGTCATGCTAAACGTTTTTCGGGTTAAAGCCAGTAAACATTCCCTTAACCTTCTTCCTCAGACACCAACCAGGCTCTGCGGCTCTGTCTGGGCAGCAAGACAACCGGAGCGGAGTTCGGCGCCGTCTCGGCTCTTAGCATCAACCACGACTGCTCACGTCTGCTGTGTGGCTTTGCCAAGGGTCAGGTACGTTAAACATTTGTGGCTTCTTGAAGGGAAATCAGTTTATGTGCAGTCTGATCTCTGTCCAGATTCAATCTACAATGGAGAACAACAACAAAGGGAGGCTTAGTTTTAAGAAGAAATGACAACGTTCTGTAGCCTGGAGCCTTGGTGTTGTGGCATAGAAATTAGATTCAGCAAAGCAGAAGAAGAAATTCAACAGAACCCAACTTTATATAGCTGTGCAGAAGTTTCCCTAAAGGCTTTTGGAGTTGGACCGGCTATTATCCAGTTCACTTCCATCATATTCATGCTGAAGCTCACTGAATCCAGTTCATTTCAGATCTGGTCAGCTGTGTACAGATGGTTTCATAGAACTGTTCCTGCTTCTTTGTATCCTAACTGTTGTTCATGGTCAGATTACAATGTGGGATCTCGCCAATGGAAAGCTTCTGAGGACCATCACGGATGCCCATCCTCCAGGGACGGCCATACTACATGTGAAGGTGAGAGCCGCTCTGCAGAATGCTCTGAAAGTTTACTGGCTGAAGTCTGAAGAAAAAACTTCCTCTGAAGTTCCTCTGAGGATTGGTTCCCACCATGCACAATGCAGAGGAGCTCAATTATACAGTAAATGTGGAAGGCCCAAAAGTCCTGCACATTAATCATTTCTTTATTATTAAAAAGTCCAGATATGTGTATTTTCTTGAAGATTTATCAACTACCCTGATGTAGAGCTGGGCAATGAATCGACTTTCCTTTTTGGAAAATCTGGGTTTCTTTCACCAAGAGTGATGTCAGCATGCCCGGGGCCGCCATCTTGTTTGATGAACATCCTTGTTTTACAGCTTCTATTCATTTGGATTTTAAATTCAGATCATCTCTATGAGAAAGTATCACAGCCAGGCTAAGATATTTTTTCTAAATTATGAGAATAAAGTTATAATACTACAAGAAAATAGTCGTATAGCAATAGAGTCCAAATAATACATGAATAAAGTCATGATGTAACCAGAATAAAGTCGTAATTTTATGAGAACTCCCAACAAGTAATAACAAAAAAGCTTAAATGAGGAATGTTAAACATCTTGTGAAGTTACAGTTTGCTATAAGTTCTACAGATAATAGTCAATTTGAAACAAGAGCATGAGGCTTGTTGAAGGAGGCGAGTCAGACTAAATATTTGGGGATAAATGTGATGATGGTTTCTCAGACACACAGTGACCATATGGGTCTATACCTGGATGATCGTCAGATAACTTCTCCCCCCTTCTTTAGTTCACAGATGACCCGACTCTGGCCGTGTGCAACGACAGTGGAGGGTCTGTGTTTGAGCTGACCTTCAGGTAAACAAAGCGAATCTGAAACCAAATAGTTTCTGTCCAGAAAAACCCGTCGTTTATAGAGAAGCTTTCTCACATTTTCCATCAGCCTTTTTAAAGCGGTGTACGATGAACAAAACTGTATAAAAAAGAGAATATTTCAATCAGCACTCTAATGAAATGTTTGTTGAAGCAGAACCTTTTTGGCCCAGTGGGATTAAAATATCAAACAGGAGAAGCCTAGTCTGCTGTAATGTATGTGTGTGGTTCCTGCTGCATAATTAATTGAAATTTATTGTGACAGTGATAAATCAAAATTCTTATCATTTTAGTAAATTGATCACAATAATTAATAAACAATACGATAAATGACCATAAATACTTTTGCTTTTTCTTCCAGGAGGGTGATGGGGATGCGCTCATGCGACTCACGGTGTCTCTTCAGCGGCTCTAAAGGAGAGGTGTGCTGTATAGAACCTCTGCGGACTCCTCCAGACTTCAGAGACCACCCCATCACATGCTACTCTCTCCTAGCTATGGCTTCCCTGACCAAGGTACAGACTCCCAGTTATCCCAGTACACAGAAAGAAGCAGAACAACAGCAGGCCAGAAGCCAGGAGAAAAACGCCGCCGATAACAACTGCAGAGATGCTTCATGCATCAGAAAATAAAACATGGGTCCAGACCCAGATGAGATTATCTCCTGACCCAGGTGGGTCATTATGGTTGGAGTTAAGGGGGGTTTTAACCCCTGATTGTTTTCATCTTTATGGGTAAAAACATCAAGATGAAGTTATCTCTCTCTTCTGCGAGAAGGCAGACTTTCTGTTGATCCAGGAAGTAGCTACTGAAGTAGCTACTTTGACTGAGGATTTTTGAGCTGTAGGGAAACCACAATCAGAGAAAATATGTGGATTTAATATCAAAGACACAGTTATAAAACAGTTATTCTCTGGTTTTTCATGATCTTTTCTTTGGTTCTTTAGAAGAAGTTGCTTCAGTTGAAGCAATCCAAGAGATGATCAGTTTTTGTGTGAGTGTGTGTGGGTGTGCATGTATATATGTTGTTGTTTAGCTATTCATTCTTTACCTACCATATTTACATACCTTTTGAAAACCAGTAGACTTTATGGGAGCCAAAGCCTGGTCCTATTACTGTTAAACCCATTATTTAAGATGAGGGATTAGATTTAGAGGTAAGGTATGAATCAAGTTTTGGTTAAGGTGAGGGTTAGAGGTCAGGTCTAGAGCTGGGGTGTAAATTTAGTTGATACTGGTTAGATTTAGAATTACATTCAGGGTTAGGCTATAGAAATTAATTTTAAAAAATGAATGGAAGTCAATTCAAAGTTTCTGTGTAGCCAGAAATACATGTGTATGTTAGAATTACTGATGTTTTACTTTCTGATTTCTTCCAATCAGATTCTGATCATTGGACTCAAGCCCAGCCTGAATGTGTGGATGACTCTTCCCTACACTAAGGTCTCATCCTCTAACTTCCTGCTAGTCTGTTAGCATGGAATCATCTCTCCTTTTTGTCACACTTAAGTGTTTTAGATCAGACTTACATGACCTGAGTACATTACCTGTCACTATGTGAATTATTCCTCCACCCAGACTGTCCATTTTAGCTACTGGGAGGAAATTCTAGTTCTAATTCTGCAACTTGAACATGAAAAGTTTGTGTGTTCTGTTTTTGACGTCGTCTCTCCTCAGTCTGATCCCAGCAGCGTGCCCCAGCTGGCCTGGCAGTTTGTTCCTGCCCAGAAGACGGTCAACCCCATGCTGGCCTTTTGTAAAGGAGACTCGGTCCACTTCCTGCTGGTATCTGCTCAGCTCCATTCCTCTCCATCATCTGACTCTAATCTCAATTTACAGTCCCAGTTAGATTATTTGATGAGATTTGCTACTAAACCTTCAGAACCCAGATACATCTTTTAGTCCTAGTCCAAGTATCTTCCAACCGTTGTCTGAACTGCTCTCTTTTGGTGGTCTCTGTTTGTTAAACTGGTCTGATTTATCCAGGTGAAGAAGGAAGAGACGGGCACCATCCATGTGATCAAGCAGAGGCAGCTGCAGCTGAGCTGTGACATCATCAGTCTGAACGTAAGCTCTGACCTCAGCTCAGCCAAAACACCCAGGAGCAGAAAAGACGAGTGCTGTTCTGGATCAGGATGTCAAACTGGTTTTTATGTTGGGCCTCATTAAGACCACCAATGTTCTCAGAATGTATTGATAAACTGTTAAAACTCTCTCCCCATTTGACAAGTTCTAATAAAAATTAACTAATATTTAACAGTTTTTCACATTGATCAGTCTCTCCAGGATTTCATATTGTTTTGCTGATTTTGTGGTGCTAATTTAGAAATATTAGCTAGAAATGTTGTAATTTTTGCACTTACGTACGGCTTTAAATGCGACTTTTTGTTACTTGTGATAATCGATCGCAAGTAACGATTATCGCAAATAACAATTGTTACAGGCAGCAGGGAAAACATGATGGGGTCTGTGTGCTGATGTTGCTGTGTCTGCAGTGGATTAACAGCTGCAGCCTGGTGCTGCTGGACAGCCATGAGAAGCTGCATGTGGTGGACCGGCCCACTCAGGATGTCCTGGAGACGCTGGACCTGGAGCAGGTGCAGCTGGTCTACAACAGCCGGCACTTCAAGTCCCTGGCAACTGGAGGGAACGTCTCCCAGGCTCTGGTGAGACAGACAGTGTCTGTAAAGGGAACGGGCTTTTATCATTTTTCTACTCATAATGAGTATGGTAAAACCTTTAAGTTCCAGTCTTTACTCCTTAGTCAGCCATCACAAAGTTATGATTTCCATACATTATTTTGTGTAAATGACATCCACAACTTCACTTCTGGTTCTCGATCGTTTTGATCATAGAGGAACTGACAGAAAGCCCACAGATTAATAAGCACTCATTCAAAAACTCACATTTGGACCAGATTCTTATATTTGGGTTTTAGCCATATTGTGGCTTGAACCCACTGAATGTGGTTCAGGAAACAAACCAAACTTTGACGATGCTGGTTTTTTATTTTTGTGATTACAGAAATAAAATGTCTTAAAGCAGTGGAGTGAAACTCAGTTTTGTTTTGTGCCACATCAAGATCATCAATGTTCTTAAATAGCTGCTTGTAGGAGAGTGTTCTGATAAAACCCATTAAACTGTTGAAATATTAGTAAACAGCTGCATTCAATAAGTACTTAGACATAAACTATGTTGAACATCTTTTCACATTGATCAATCAGGATTTCTCAGTTGTTTTTGTGATTTTCTTTGCTTTGAAAGTCATTCATTTTGTGGTACTAGTTTAGAAATATTTGCATAAAATTTTGCAATATTTGCACTTACTTATGTCATTAAATGGACGTTAACTTGACAACAAATAAGGAGTAAGGCAGCAGTGGTGTAAAAGTAAGAAATACTGCCACCTGCGGGTGGGACTTAGCATCACTTAAGCTCAGTGTTTTTGACCATTTCTGTGGAAAATTTACAAGAAATGAAGAATTATACAACGGTGCAAAAAAAAAAAAAAAAAAAAAAGAAATGCAGGCATTTGTTTATTTTGTGTGAATTTTTGCAATCCTACCAAAAACTGGTAGGACTGATTTATGTAATTTGGCATCTGGAGTGTAGAGGGCCACATCCAAAGCTATGGAAGCACCATCTTTGGCCCCCGGGCCTTGAGTTTGACACATGTGATTTAAAGAATCCAGAACAATGCCATGTGTTAGAGTTTGATTTGGTTCCAAGTGTGTTAAAGAGTCTGAAGTTAACTTCAGCATGCTTAATATTCCAAAATTCAAAATATGCTGGAAATATTTGATTTTGCAGTTTGAAAGTTAAAAATTCTGACATGACAAACCCTGCTTAGATATTCATTTCTAAAATTAAGCAGTAGCGATCAGTTTTATGGTGATTTATTAAACACGTGTTCATCCTAAGACACCAGCTGAGCCGAACCGATCTGCTGTTCATGTGTTTAGATTGTTAAATCTGTGTGTTTGTGTTTTAGGCGCTGGTTGGAGAAAAGGCCTGCTACCAGTCACTGTCAAGCTATGCTGGACAGATCGTCTGCCTGGGCACCAAGGTAGCTGTTAGCTTTAGCCTGTCTCTGGTCATCCATCACTGTTCAATACAGAACAAATCTCAGTTTAATACAGAACAAAACAAAACGTTGCATCAGACATAGCAGATGTTAAAGTAACGCTCAGTAATCACATTTTACTTCACACGCTCTCTAGCTTGTGCAAAATATTCAATCCTCTTTGTAACTTTGTCACGTCACAAACACAAACTCTACTGTGTTTTATTGGAGTTGTGTGTATATGTGTGTTTGGTTGGCAAAAAATTTTAAAAAAGGCACATGACCAAGTCTAGAAATCCAGTAGAAAATTTTCAGCAGCAGTTCTACAAACACAGGATCATTTACTATTATTGTTGCTATTTTTCAAAAATGCTTTGATCATTGCCAACCATATGGATGTTATTTGGACAATATTACTTGATCCTGTTGTTTAACAGTGTGTGCTTTGCTTTGCTTTGTTTGTTTTGCAGTCAGCTCACATTATGTCCCTAAGGAACTGGAAAGAGGTATGCATCATGTTTCATCTTTATGAATGTGAGTGTCACGTGTCTGCATAAAACCCTCAACTGTCATGGCAACAGTCAGAACCTGGCTCTACCTTTAAGGCGGGAAGTAATCGATCTCAGCCAATGAGGTTATATGTGAGGTTGAGCTCATCAGGGTATAACGTTGCTATGATAAAGGCAGTATTGCTGCTTATAGGCATATAAAGATCATTTTACAAATGATTTAATGAAGCTAAAGGTGCTCTGAATCACAGAAGTACAAAAGAATAGAAGTATTAGGATGTAAATATGACAAACTTTTGTGGAAGCAGTTGAGTGTCATCCGCATACATCCACATCGTCAGTGTGTTTCCTGTCGGTTTCCATGGTTACCCAGATGACCCATGTTCTCTGTTTCCAGCGTCTGGACTGTTTACTGAAGCAGGAGCATTTCACTGAGGCTCTGTCTCTGGCCTGGTCCTTCCATGAAGGCACCGCCAAGGCTGTGGTTGGTGGGTGTGGTCATAATTAGTGTTAATATGAATTGTTTGAATATGGTTTGATCACATATTGAGAGAACAGCTGGAATTTTTTTTTTCATTCTGTATCTTTATTTAAGGCCTACATGGAGATTCTCAGAAAAGGAAGGCGGTTATCAGCGACAAGGTGAGTGTCTTACACACTTTGTAAAATCTGCTGTTTTTTTTTTTTGTTTTTCAAACTTGAAACACCTTGTCTTTGCAGATGGTGGAAATTCTTCTCCATTTTACAGAGTACGCTGTGAAGAAATGCCCAGAACAGGGCAAGCTGCAGGTCATGGAGCAGCATTTCCAGGTAATGGAAACACGTTGGCTTATTTGAACTTTTAATCTGTTTAACTGTGAGAATAATCAGTAAGACTGACTGACTATGGAACCTCTGATGACGACATTTACTTATGTTTTTAATCGTATGGAGGGAATGTTCGTTTGCAAACCCGATGGATAAAGTGACTACTCAAATTACTCTGTCACTGGTTGCCATGGTTACCCCCATTTATCTTACTGTTTCAACATTTGCCAGTATGTCGTTAATGTACTGCAACTATTTATTACAGTGTGATAAAGTAAGTTATACTACCAAATTGACATTAGTGATCCATTACATGAAGGTGATTGGCTGAATGACGAGAGAACATGACCCAAACTTCAGCAGCCGGACATTACCTACTAGGAATATTGAATCAGTTTTGTTCACAATAAGATCATCAGCTCTCAATGAGATAAAAATAAGACAAACGTATCAATGGTGAGGAAGGGCGCTGCCTAGTGTAAAACATAATAGGGTTTTTCTAAAACTGTAAATTTTTCTAAAAATAACTGTATTCATATTTACCGTGCAAAGGACAAATGAAATACAATCATTTCCTCCTATTTTAGTCAAATGAATGGAAAAATGAACATGTAGCTGCACTCGTCAAGGCAGGTGGTAAACTAAGCCATGAGAAATGAAAAGTGTAGCAGGCTGAACTGGAGGTTGTGCAAGACGCTGCCCTAAAAATAAAACCATGGGAGCATTCTGAGTTATTTACCGTTTCTGAAAATGTAGCTTCTAAGCTTTCCAATGGTGTCAAATACATAGAAATAATAATAATAAAAAAGAATAACACTTGCCATTTGAAAGTTGCTATTCTGCAAATAAGATAAGTGAGAAAACAGGCTGTAAAGGCTCCTCATCCCCTTGCGGTGTTGATGTACACATTATCACTTTACTTACTCAGCCAGTTATTGGTCTAAAACTTGGAATGTCAGTAGATTGACTTGATGGTTGTGAATGAAATCAATGTTCTCTGTTTATCTCTGTGCCTGGATCAGGAAGTGGTGCCAGTCCTGGTGGATTATTGCCTCCTGCTGCAGAAGGCGTGAGTACATGTGTGTGTTCATGCTGTGTCTGATTGGGTTCATGACGCTGACCTTCTGAAGGCAGGACAAAGCCTGACCATGACTAGAATCACACAAACCTTCCAATTGATCCTACTTGTTAATCAATGCTTTAACCCCAGTTTATTATTTAAAATAGTTTAAAAAGTTTTCTATCTAAGGAAACCCAGCAGACCCTATCCAAACTTCCACTTGTTGAATATTTTCCCAGCAGTCTCTGGAATAATCCAGATGGGTTTTTTTTTGTTTTTGGTAAATGTGAGACAGGCTGATAGGTATTTTCTCAAGCTATATAAAAAGAGAACCACAGACAATGTTTATAAGTTTTCTATCAAGCCTTTTGCAAAAGGGGAAGACATAGAGAGCTGTTCCTTTGAACAGTTCACCATGCGTTCTGACTCTGCTTCAGCGCTTGTTTTTTTATTAACACAAAGCAAAGCAGGAGTGAAAGGATTGTGGGGGGTAAGAAATCAAAGAAGGGGGCCATTCTCATAAGAAGGAAGGAGGAACACAGGAACTAACATCCTACACACAGGTAGTTTCACAATAAGGAGTAGATAGGGAAACAGCTGCAAGGTTAAGAAAAAACAAGTTTTGTCTTTCACACGGTTTAACAAATTCACTAAACCTTTACATGAAAAACAAACTAGTAAATCTACTAATGTAAGTATGATAAGAAACTTACTAATTCTATCACAGGCCTTTGTGTTGTTTTTTTTTTTTTTTGTTCTTCTCAGTCTCTCTTTCTTATTGCTGAATCCTGAACTTTGATTGGGCGTCAGGTGTCTTGTTTTGGAAACTGCATTTTGTACTCACTTGGGTTATTTCTGTTGGACACTTAATTTTCTCTGATGATTTGATATTTAAGTGTGACAACAAAACAAAAAAAGCATAAGGTAGGTTGGTAGGTAATATTATTTATATAGCACATTTTCAGCAACAAGGCAGTTCAAAGTGCTTGAAGTCTGTTAGGTTCACAACACATTTGGTGTCAGAAAATGGGCAAAGACCAGAACTAACACAATAAGGCAGTCCACACAATTTCTATTTTAAGATTGTGACAAAGAGGCTGACAGTGTTTGGTGGTTTATGTTCCAACTTCCATGTGGTCAGTGTTGAAGCTCCTTGTTTCACAGTGACCTGCTGTTCAACCAGCTGTACTCTCGGCTGGTGGAGAACATGGTTGCTAAGGGCGTCTTCCTGGAATCACTGGAGTCGTACATCGTCGCCAATCGGCTTGGTCACATCACTACGCCTGTTATGAAGGACCTCCTGGCACATTACCATGACAACGGTATGATGGACAGCCTGGAGAGATGCATTGTCCATCTGGATGTTACCAGTCTGGACATACAACAGGTGTGTAGATGTACGATGGATCCTGTATATAGAACACAACCAGTATGAAGTATGACTGTCTGGATATGTTGTTTCTGCTTGTCTGTGTGGCTTGATGAGTAAAGGTGGTCCAGGTGTGTTGGAACAACCAGCTCTATGATGCAGTGATCTATATTTTCAACCGAGGCATGAATGACTACATTACTCCAATGGAGGCAAGTTCCACACAAACGGCATGTTTTTGTGACTGACTGAACTGGAGGTTGAGGATGACTGTACTTTGTACAGTCATCACTTTGTACAAAGTACAAAGTGATGACTGATTGCACTTTGTACCAATCAGTCATCAGATTGGTACAAAGTGCATTTCAGATTTCCAGTGTTTCAGTGTTTCTTTTAGATAACATGTTTTTTTTTATTACTTTGTCAGTTTTTTCATCATGCATTTAATTGAGGAAATTATAGATACTTCAGTAGATCTAAGCTGCATTCTGTGTGCTCTGATATAACGGACCAAGAGCCCTGCTGAACTGTGTCCTTTATTATTTCAGAAACTCTTTTCAGTGATTGGTCCTAGAGTCAGAGAGGGGCGGAGCCTAACAGGTGACGCCAAGCACCACAACCACACTGGAGCTTTCCTTTTTGTTCTTTTCTGTTTTTTCTTTTCTCTCCATTTCTTTTCTTTTGCTTTCTTTTTTTCCTATTCTCTTTTCTTTTCTGTTCTTCTCTATTCTCATTTCTCTTCTCTTCCTCTCCTTTCTTTTCTGTTCTGTTCTTTTCTTTTCTTCTCTGTCAGTATTTTGCCACAAAACATATTTGAATATTTATTTTTTTACTTGTCTTTCTTTTTCTATAGGTGATGATGTGGTGATGGGGAATAAATTACTAGTTTACATAAGGTAAATCCTCCTGATGCGGTTATTACCCAGTGTGTGAACCTGCTGTATATTAGAGGCTTAGCCTGTACTTACAAAAATGCATATAATATAGTGACTACACAAACTCATATTTTTTCGATTTATTTATTGATTTTTGATGCGTCTTATTTGCTTTAACGTACGTCTTTGTTCCATTGGGGATTATTTGTGTTGTTTTTATTAACTGAATAACTGATCAGCCTGGAAACATCAAAATAAAGCTAGCTAACAGTTCAGTGGAGTCTTTTAGCTGTAGATGCACCAACCCACTTCTGAGGTTTTATTATCGTCTGGAATTGATCTGATACAGAAAAACAGCTGTATTGACTTAAAATGTTTCTTTTTTTGAAACACACACATAAATGTACAGAGTTACAAAAGTATTTGATAACTCTGCACTTAAATCCACCAACAGCTTCACAAACTTGGTCAAACATACAAAAACACCAACTTTAATTTGTTCAGACAGCGCAATAGGAGTATAACAGCCAATGTAAAATAAATAATGAAGGAACTGAAAGTGACAAAAACAATAGATTGATTACCTTGGTCAAACATGTAAGGATAAACTGCAACAAACCTTTTTTAAAATTATACTTAGGAATTATAAATATGATGTAAAATAAATAATAAAGCATGACTCACAAAGCACAGAATTAGACTGCATGGATCTGCCCTCATGGATTGGCACATTGTCACCGATCTAGAATTTTTTTTCAATATCAAATCGGTGCATCTCTACTTTTTGTGTTTCTTGTTAAACAAAACTGCTTGTTGAAATATAGCTCTCTGCATAATAAAATCAGAATGAAATTGTGTAATGTGCTCTGATCAGTGAACGTGTGTGTGCGTGCGTGTTCGGGTGTGTGTGTGTGTGTGTGGATGAAGCTGCTGTCTTGCTGGAAGAGCCTATCCGATTGGAGACATCCCTGAAGATCTGGTTGTTCAGGTCAAATACCAGGTATGATCAACCGTTCAGTACTCTGTGAGAACAGCTCATGAAATAAAGTGATGTTGATTTTTATTTTACTGGTTTTCAGAAATGTATTTAAATCTGGAGAGAATCTTTTGGTCTCACCAGGAATCTGCATTTCAACAAAAACAGTGTTAAGCTCATTTCGTTGTGCATACTGACGTAGAATAACTTCACTCTATTATGTAGCTGGAGTTATTGAAAGCAGGCGGTTTGTTTGACATTGGTTTGTTTTTGTGTGTCTGATCAGGTATTCGAGTTCCTGATCCGTCTCCATTCAGGCGACTCCTCGCAGAAGGAGGAAGTCTTCCCGTTTATTCACACACTCCTCCACTTTGACACTCGGGAGTTCCTCAATGTTCTTGCCATGGTGAGATGTCTCTCTCTCAACTGTCATTAACAAGCTAGTTAATTATAGTTAGTTATACTGTGGTTTTCTTTTTTAGGTTTTTATTCAAAGTTCGGCCGATTTCAGATTGGTTTAAGTATATAAACTGATACAAAAATCTCCAGTTAGTTTCCAGTGAATTAGTCAAATATTGTTTTACATCTGGACACAAATATAAAACATATAACCGGACATATAAAACTTTATGCCAGATAACACATTTTTTAACCACAATAAGCCACAGAGGTTGAGCTAAATCACTCATCTGAAACAATGACAGTCTGAATGTAAACTAGCTACCTGGAGCATGCAGTTAGACCAAACTCTGTATGTTTATATTTATAATTATGCAAGACACAGGAATCTCCATTGATGAAAAGGGATTTTCCCAACACGAGCTAATGCTGCGTTCAGGTACAACTAGAACACTAAGTCTTTAAAATATATTCTCTGATATGGACACAGATAGGCCTGTCGCAATAAGCAATAACTCAATTAATCACATGATAAATTAAAATATCAATAATTTCTATTTGCATGATGTATCATTTTTCTCTTCTCTCTCTATTTCTAACAAAAACTGGATGATAAATGTTTTCAGTCTGGTGCTTTGGTCTCAACTAGCTCTATTGTTGAACGACAACTTTGTTTACAGAGACTTCATAAGTCATTTTATTTGTTGTTTTGTTTATTTATTGTGGATATTTAAAATGTCTTACAGTTCCTGTGTTAAATGTTCATTTGAATTTAAAATGAATTCATTTTAAATGAATGTGTGCTTGTGTTATTATTCCATGTGAATTATATGACTTGAGAATGGCCTTAAAACAATAATCTTATTGTTTATTATTGTTTATCGCAAAAACTTCGTCCAGCAAAATAATCTATAATCCTCACTTGTTGTGTGTGGTATTCTGCCTTCATCATTGAAGAAACCCAACAAAATCTCCACTCATTTCTACACTTTCCACTTTTTTAAGTTTTAGAACATATAATCAAATTACTTTGAGAAATGGAAAGATTCTTTGTTTAATGCTGACTGAAGTAAGAAAATATGTTCTTGATTGGACAAAAGTGTTTATATCTTCCAGACATTTGATGATGTCCAGAATGACAAGCAGGCCTTGGAGTACCAGCAGAGGATAGTGGACATCTTACTTCAGGTGAGATTTGGGTCTTAACAGTTTGAATCTGCTGTAATAAAGAGCGAAAGGAAGCCAAAATGCTGCTTCGTCAGGTGATTTACAGCTGCTGGTTGTCCACCGAAGCCTTCTGTGAAACCTCTAATGATTATGACCAGAAAAAACAATAAACACTTTTATTGTTTGTTTTCCTCTGTGCATTAATTAATACAGCGCTCATTTGTTTTAATGAAAGGTAATGGTGGACAACCCTGACTTCACTCCCTCCCAAGTCGGCGGTCTCTTCACCTTCCTGGCTCGGCAGCTGGCCAAGCCAAACAACACGCTGTTTGTGAACAGGAACCTTTTTGATCAGGTATGTAGATATTTCTCGTCGTTTGCAGCTGGATTTATTACTGCAAACGATACTTTTGACAGCAGCGATTGCTTTTTGGTTTTTACATTTAGTTCACTTCCTAAGTTTGTGTGCGCGCATTGAAACCTTGAAGTGAACCAAAAAGCCTCACCAGGCACATTAAGACTGGACCCAAAATGACAGAAACTAAGCAATAAATACAGACTGGTGTGTTCTTAAAATCACCTTTAAGATAAACTCCTGAGACACAAAAACAGTGGAATAAAATATTTGATTTAAATGAAATCCATCCATCTGCGAATTAAGGTATAAAATCATTGCCTTCCTTTTTTAAGGATTCAGAAGCTTTGCAGCTTTAGTATTTGTGGTGATAGCCCATATTGTCAGTTTGCTGCACAGACATTTCAACTCAGTGACATCAGCAGAAATCAGACCGAACGTCAGAAAGAGGAGAGACAGAAGTGAAACGATCATCTGACCAGATATATTACCTCTGCATCAAAACCACCTCACAGGTTGAGAATGTTCCAGCTGAAGAAACGTTTTATGAGATAAATGTCTCAAGCCGAGACATTTATCTGCAGCAGCGACAGGAGATGGAAGACAGGCGCTGCATTGAATTCCTTATATCTGTCTGTTCTCTGTGTCTGAAGGACATCTGTCTCCTCAGGTGCTGGAGTTCCTGTGTTGCCCTGACGATGACTCTCGACATACTGAACGGCAGCAGGTACATATCAACATAGAATCGTGTCCGATGTATAAACAGCTGGATCTGTCACAATAACACATTTTTCTGGATGATAAATTGTTCCAGAAGTTATTGTGATAAACAATAATATTGTTGTGTTGGTACCATTTTCAAGTAAAATAATGGTAATGGCATAATAATGCAAGAACACATTCAAAGATGAATAAACTTTCAATTGTAATGAACATTTAACATAAGAATTGGAAGACATTTCAAATATCCAAAGTAAATAAACAGAAAAAACAAACAAAAAGAATTATAAAGTCTCTGTAAACAAAATTGTCCTTCAAAAAAAAGAAAGGGTTAGTTGAGGCTAAAGCACCGGACTGAAGACTTATCGTCCAGTTTTTGGTTGAATGAGGCTCATGTTGGCAGATAGTTCAGTGGGTGTACTGGTTCTGGTCATCTTTAAGTCATTTATCAAGCGTGACTCTCATCTCCCCGCCAACCTGCTGGACAGACTCGTTTGTTTCTCTGCTTAGGTTCTGCTGGAGCTGCTGCAGGTCGGGGGTGTGGTCCAGTTCAACGAAGAAAGGCTCTTCACGCTGGCAGAGAAAGCCAAGTTGTAAGCAACTTGATTAAACATGGTGATCTACAGCTGAAGAGCGCTGTTTAAACATGAAAATCAGCATGTTTAGGGCGGAGGAGAAGGGTGGATGAGCAGCGCCACATGAGCTTGTGATTGACAGCACTAATATGTTGGTTGTGATTGGTTGTGTCTAGTCAGCACTGGGAGAAAGCAGAGGAGTTCAATGTTTTCAGAGACTATCTGTCTCATACCAGACTGTCACGACGTGGTGACAGTTTCAACAAATATGTAAAAAAATATATATTTTTATAAAAGTGACATTCCGCAGCTTTAACTTGTGAAGAAATCAGAATTACATCCCGATGTTCCATTTGACCAGTGGTTATTTCTGCTACATGATGCTGTCTGTGTTTAGCTACCAGATCTGTGAGTTCCTATATGAGAAAAAGCATCTGTATGACCGGATCGTGGACTGCTACTTACAGGACCCACTTCGAAAGGTACCGAGGTGTTTGGATCACACAGATTCCATACATTTTCACCAACATTAATTATTATTAGTTAAGTACTGAAATAGAAATAGAAGTATAAGATTCTCATTGTACCATATTTATAATCTAGCAAGGCAAAAATGATTCCTGCTAAAATAACATGTTGATTATTAGACATTATATTAATAGTATTTAACGTATCATTTTGAGTCTAAAATATGGAGTTATTCAAATGCCTGCTGTTTTAGCTCCAGATTTCAGGTAAATGTGCTGTTTGTGGAGAATATTAGATTCTTCTGTTTTTTTGTTTTCTTTTTAGTTTCTAATCATGAAATAACTAACTACAATCAGTGATTTATAGTTTTCTTTTGTGTTTGCGTGTTAGGCGGAAATCTTCAGCTACATCCACAACCTGATGTCCATGCCGGGCTACAGCTCTGAAGAGAAGCTGAAGGTCAAGGAGAAGGTGCTGCAGCACATGCAGGTCAGGAGCGCTGCGGCTGCTGGTCAGATTGTAACGAGGAGAGACGGCGTCTCCCAGCAATTAGTTCTCAGGGAGATGCATCGGCTGGATGGAACATGTTCTACGGCCTCATCCTGTTTTGTATTTGCATCAGTCATTCTACAGCAGGTGTGTTGTCGTTTTATACAACAGGAGCTGGTGAGCCTGGATCCTGGTAAATTAGCTGACCTGGTGGTGTGGCACTTCACAGAGGAGGTGCAGACCATCATCTCTGAGCTGCAGGTGAACAACTTATCATCATCACTTCAGACACACAAAGCTTTCAGTTCCATTTTTTTTTTTAGATGCATCCTCTTTCACTGTGATGTTTAGGTTTAGAGCTGAGATCAAACTTTAGGCTCAAATCTACATTTTGCTGCAGAGAATAACTAATATATTTCAGGTAGATTTAAACTGAATCCACAACGTGGTAGCAGTAAAACCCTCAAGATGTGTTGTCATGGTTACAGTAACGAGAAGTGGATAGAGTACTAAAAATTGTACTCAAGTAAGAATAGCACTACTACAGCAAGTAAAAAGTAGTCTTCCAAAAAATTACTCTAGGAAGAGTAAAAGATGTTTGCTAAAAAAGTGATTCAAGGACTGAGTCACTGATCAGAACATCAATCATTTAATATTTAAGATCTACATCAACAAATAGATCAAGATATAAAGTAAGGTGGAAATTTCTGTATTTTAGAGACCAAAGTGAAAATAATTAATGTAAATAACATAATTACAAAATCAAGCAAGAGGGAAAAACAATCAAAATCAGTTTATTTTAATATAAAACTTATGAAACTGCATGTGTTTCATTCTGTGAAGTTTGCTCGCAGAGGGTAGAGGATCAAGAAATTTTACTCAAGGAAGAGTAGCGATACTTTCTAAAAATATTACTCAAGTAAAAGTAAAAAGTACTATATAGTAAAAAAAAAAACTTTTAAAAGTACATTTTTTCCAAAACTTTACATGTAACCTCGTAAGTATAGCTAGTTACAGTGACACCAGTCAGAGATGGTGGTGTTCAGATCTCGGTTGTAACCAGCAGTTTTTGGAGCTTTTGTTTTCTTTCTTTCATCTCAAAGCCATCTGTGTGTCCTCCTCTGACATCACATCTGTCTTCGTTCTTCCAGCTGCATCTCACTGGATGTTCACTGTTTTTAGACCACTCTCTGTAAACCCAGGAGACGGTTCTGTGTGAAAACCCAGCAGATCGGCTTTATCTGAAACACTCAGACCGACCAGTCTGTTACCAACAACCATGCTGCATTCAAACTCACTTCAATCACCTGCTTTATTCTGACTCTCAGTTTGAACTTCAGAAGGTCGTCTTCACTTCTTCTAGAGGCCTACAGGCATTGAGTTGCAATCATGGCTTATTCATTATTAGTGTTAACAAGCAGTTAAGCAGTTGTACATAGTAAAGTGTTTTATTTCAGAAGGCTTCTCTGTGTGTGTCTCTGCAGGACGACAGTCTACTTTTCCAATTCCTCCGCTGCCTCCTGGAGTCTCAGTATGTTTTGCTTCCTTTCCCTTGTGTTTGATAACCACAGACCTCCTGTTGTCCCTCCTGATCTTGGACTCTTTGTCCCTGCACTGTCTCTCTCAGGGAAGGATCTCAGTCCGCGTCCCGGCTACGTCTGGAGTCTGAACTTTATGAGCTTTTGCTGGACCTGATGTGCCGCTTTGAACCACAGGAGCTTTTGAAGTTCCTCCACACCTCCCAGCATTACAGGCTTGAGGAGGCCATACAGGTACTGTTTTAATGCCTCTTGAATGTTGTTGGAGTTTTCAAAATTCTTAATAAATGGTTTAAAAAAACAGCCTAAAGACCCCTTAGGAGGAGATGTAACATTGATTAGACACCTGGACAAGGGCCACCAGGCCACCAGAGCTCTTTTATACCTACGGGGACCAACTGGGCTCAACCCAGAGAAGAAACATGGGTCCCTCTTTCTATTGGCTCACCACCTGAGCGGGTCGGATACAATATGTGATGGGAGCACTAGGCAGTCTGATCCTCGGCTATATCCCAGGATATGGATAGTCTCCTCTTTGGTGGGGAAGGAGCCTGAGCTAGTATGCGAGGTTGAGAGGCTCCAGTTAGAAATAGTCAGACTCATCTGTCTGACCACACAGTCCTGGTCCTGGAACCAGTCTCTTTGCAAGGAGTTGGACACTGTCACTCTGGAGTTGGGTATATCCATTGCCTCCCCTCTTGCGGTTCATCTGGTTCTACCTGTGGTTGAGCGGGTTCTGACTGCTTGTTCTTGGAGTCCTTGGAGGAGGTACTGGTGGGTGCCCCTCCTGGGGACTCCCTTGTTCTGCTGGGGTACTTCAACATTCACTTGGGCAATGACAGTAAGACCTGGAGGGGCCTCCCTGATCGGAACCTGAGCAGTGTTCTGTTGATGGACTTCTGTGCTTGTCTTGGATTGTCAATAGCAAACACCATGTTCAAGCTTAAAGGTGTCCATATGTGCGCTTTGCACCAGGACACGTTAGGCCACAGTTTGATGATCATCTCATCTGATCTGCAGCTGCATGTCTTGGACACTTGGGTGAAGAGAAGGGCGGAGGTGTCCACTGACTACTACCTAGTGGTGAGTTGGCTCCAATGGTGAGGGAGGATAGCGGTCAGACCTGGCAGGCCCAAAGGTAATGTGAGGGTCTGGTGGGAATGCCTGGCAGAATGTCCCATAAGACGGAGCTTCAACTCCCACTTTCACGTTCCTGTTCTCATGGCAAGGAGAGCAGCACTTCTTGTGAAGAGGCTCTAAATGTGGCCAATTGATAGACTGTCCCTGGATGCTGTTGTATTTAATGACTGGTATCAATCATCCAGTAGGGGGAGCTAGACCAATCATCAGTCTGGACTTCACAGTAGTCTCTCTGCAAAAAGAAATGCTTCCCATTTGTTTCATACTGCCTCTATCTGTTCATCAAACAGGAAGGGATGTGATCATTCTTTACAGTCCATGACTTTGTCTCCAGATAACAGAGAAGTACCACTGTAATGAAGCCAAGGCTTATCTGCTGGAGAAGAAGGGAGATATTCCTGGAGCATTTGCTGGATTGCTGCAGGTACAGATCATATCACTGAACTCATGAATTCACTTTTCACATTTTCCTGAAAGTAGCTGCTTCAGGTGGGAGGTTTTGATTAAATAGGGTGGTGTGTTAGCTAGCCGCTGTTTTCACTGAATGTTTTCATTTCCCTTTGAAGACCCTGAAGGAAAGACTGGATATCCTCACTGCAGAGATGAGCGGTGGCATTGGAGGAGGAGTTGACGGACGGGACGAAGAGGAGACGGACGGTGAATTCACACTGACGACAGTGAAGAGTTCACTCAACCAAATGATTCTCTTCTGTCATCGAAACTGTCAGAACCTTGATCAAGAGCAAAGGAAGGTGAGCAGAGTGTTTGCGGCAGGGAACTGAGGGAGCTACATCTCTACAGCTGACGGTTCTCTTTCCTCACAGGATCTGTGGTTTCCTCTCCTGGACACCATGATGGCCTCTCAGAAGGAAGTCATGGGGCTCAGCGATAAACACATCTCGGATGGTGAACATGCACACCTGCACCAATAGTTTGAAGTTTTTTGCTCAAAGTTGCACAAACATTATGTGGAAAAAAAGTAAAAATGCAGCGGCATCCCTGATCCCTGATCCCTGGACCCAATAGTAACATTGCTTAACCTTCTGCTACGCTAATCAGATGTTCTGTCTGCACTAATGAAGATTCATTCAGCTCAGCATGCTGAATGCTTGGACAGCAACAAACTACTTGCTTAATAATTCAGCTAATATTTTGGGGCACTCGTGGAGCAGATGGATTTGTCAGTATTATTACATGGTTCAACAGCAAGCAGCAGAATTTGATGCTGTTCATATCCCGATGTTTGCTCCAGCTCAACTTTAAAAAGATCTTTGTATGATTGTCTAAAGAAAAACAGCATGTCTTTTAAAAATGACAACAATTAGAGAAAAAAAAAACATTATTGTAGAATATTACAAATATAAGCTCCCAAAGTAAGAGACAGCAGATGTGAACTTCCCTGTTCTGGATGTAAGAGATACATCAAGGCTCTGTTTCAGGCTCCATTGTCTTCTTGTTAGTTTATCTTGTGATTGCTAAAAAAAAAAAGAGAAAGAAATAAGACCCGTTCTGAGTTTCATTGATGACTATTTAATTCTCCACTGGGATTAATGAAGTTTTGTTGAGGTAAATTTAAATTTTCTCAGCAGATGACCGCCTTGTTTCTGTTCAGGCAGAATGGTCCTAAGCCCCTTTTACGACTCTCAGCCTTCAGGTCAGCTACAGCTACATGTTCTGACATGACTGGAGATAGCATGGACAGACTGGTGGAAGAGGAGAACCTGAACATGAGATGATATGTTTCTGCTGTGATTGGTTTAATGACGGTAACGTGTCTGTGATCGTCCAGGGCTGAAGGAGATGACCCTGAAGGTTCTCAACTGTATGAGCAGCTTTATTTCACTTCCTGCCATCATTCAGCAGATCCTACAGGTGAGTATCTGTCATTTGTCAGTGATGATAGAGTAACAAATGAAACAATGTATTTGAACAATCAGTAAAGACAAACAAAATTTTGTTGGTTGGCTCCCAACATGTAAACATTAGATGTTGTTGTAACCAGGGAAACGGTAGCCTTCACCAGCAGTTAGCACTCGTTCACAGTCAGAGCTTATTGAAAGTATTCATAACCTTGGGTGTTTTACTGTTTTTATTGCTTTTACCAATCAATCATAGTCAGCATTTTGACTTTATGGCAAAGAAAATGAACAGAAAAACCTTAAATGTCAAAGTGAAAACTGATTTATTCACAATAATGACAATTAAATGAAAATACAGTATTTGTTATGTATGCAACATTTAGTGGAGCATCCGATCATTTTTATCAAGAATTCCAGTTGATATGTTAGATATTTACACTTGTGCTGGTGGATGGTTTTAATTAGGATCCAGTTTATGGAAGAGGAAAGCTGGCAGAGATCCAGGGACTCATTCTGGGCATGCTGGACACGTTCACCTATGAACAGGTAACGCTTTGTCCACATGTCTTCATTCAGGGACATGTGGACTACAACTCAAACTACAAACTTTGTGTATGTGTGTTTTTATGAAAGACACCGGGGTTTCCCCCAGTGTTTTATAAGCCTGGCGGGTCACCAGGCTTTACTTGTGCCCCCACCAGGCTAAGCATTGCCTATTTATTTAAGTCTTTTTAAAAAGTTTGCAATTTTTAGCGTTCAAGTATTCATCTTCTAATCTTTCAATAACACATAATTATCAAGTGATATTTTCAATATTGTCAACTTTAAACATTTTTTAACTCAAAAACACGCTGCTGGATGAATGACTGGCCTGGCACCAAACCTCCAGGCTTAGCAGGTTTTTCTGGGGGAAACTTTGGACACACACTTTTTCTTTTTTTTTTTTTTCACTGTCTGGGGTTAAATCAGAGCAACATTATTTCTATTTGCTAAATGCAAACCATACATTTGGTAAAGTTTACTTATACCAAATGTATGTAAACTTTTGAATTTGAGGAAAGTTCTGAAAAACATTTCTAAAAAAGGGTTCTCAACAAGTTTTTTTTTGCATTTAGTAAATCGACATAATTTGGGTAAATCAATCTGACCTAAAAAAACTTTTCTTGTTTTAGGTCTGATTTAATTTCTGACATTGAGAAAAAAAATATGTACGTCTTTTTATTCAGTGTTTGTAAACATCTGGTTTCAGCTGGCTTGCATAAAACATCTACAGTGATTATCATTTAAAAGTTGCTTTCTGTATTTACTCTGGTTATTTTTATCCAATTTTAAATTAGCTTGATGATCTGAAACATTTTTGTGACAAAAGAAAATGAAAGCGTAGCATTCAGTAGACAAATTTTGGCAAAAGAAGCAGTAAAAAAATGTTCCCTGTCTCTCAGACTCTGCTTGAAACAACAACAAATCTGCTGAACCACGACCTCCACTGGTCCCTGGCACACCTCCGCTCCGCCGTCACCAGAGGGCTTCATCCCCGTCAGGACTGCTGCAACATCTGCCTGCAGCACTACAAGAGGAAGCAGGACGCGTCCGAGGAGATCATCGTGTTCAGGTAGCACGGCCTGTCACTGCAAAAGTGAAAACCACTTGATTATTTCTGCTGCTTCCACACTGGAAACTACAGAGGCCCCGAAGGGACGCAGGAAATTTTTGTGCTTCTTTTGCATTACCTCACAATACTGTATTAGTTCATGCAGAGTTTTGATTACTGAAAGTCTTTCTTGCTACAGTGTAAGGTTTTTATAAGGTTTTTTCCATGTATGCTAGTATCTCGTTTGTGAGATATCTGAAGTGTATGTTTTTTTCTTTAGGACACAAACACACTCAAACTTAAGTGCGAAAGGCAAAAGCAAAACAAGTCAAACATGGGCTTTCCATCTCTCCTCTAAGACAGAAACTGAATCTTTTTGTGAGAAAAAAAAAAAAGATTCATCCAAACTATCTGAACTGTTTTTGTATTATTTTATGGATAGTAAAGCCATCTGACAGGTTTTTGGTTTTTGTGGTCTGAATGGGTTAATGAAGGTCTGTTTTCCACCTCACACACTCAAACATTACTATTACATTATTACATCCTGAGGTGTTATAATGTAATGGGGCGTTATGAACCTCTCTCTCTGGATGATACTTTACAAAGTTCCCTCTGACCCCTGACCTCTGTGTGTTTTCCAGCTGCGGCCACCTGTACCACCTGCAGTGCCTGCAGCAGAAGGACTGTGGGTGGGGCGTGGCTTCGGAGCCGCAGCAGCCATGGAGGTGCTACAAATGTTCCTCTAGCCATGGAGGAAGGGGCGGGGCTTGTTCTGAGCCAAACAGAAGCCGCAGCGCGTCTCTCGCCCAGGTCAGTGAGTAGGTGCTAATCTTGAGGAACAGTTCATAAAGCATAACTACAAACGATTCTCTGGTTTCAGGCTAAACTAGAGACGGACAGACTAGAATTACTGTGTGCCGTTTGATATTATCATTTTGTGTTTGTGTGTGTGTGTGTGTGTGTCTTCTCTGGGCTCCAGACTCGATTTTCCTCAGGACATCATGAGAAAGGAGCTGAGACTCACAGGAAGAAGGTAAGCTGGATCATTTCCTGTCTGCACACGACATCGACCGCTTCCCTGTCAAACCTTCATCCTCTGAGCGCTGCAGTCATTCTGTAATAAGTCTGGTTTAAAGTCTTGGAAGGAATAATAATCTTTGTCTATTTTAATGCTCTGCTGCTATTGATTTATCTCTAACAAGTAAAGCATCTGAGTACCAGCAGTGATTTAACATGACAGGAACAAATCCATGACTTGTTCTTGTTTCAGTGTGAAACTACTGTATAATAATAACAGCCCAATGTGCGATTATTCGCTGTGTTGCAGGTGGTTGCTGTGGCAACATTGGATGTGCAGCAGGAACTCTCCTGGGATCACTTGCGAGGGTTGTACAGGGGACCGTCCAGGGTACAGAACCACTGCTCTCTGTTTCACTGATGCAATAAACGCTGTGTTTCCATTTACTGCCGTACAAATTGGAGTTACAGAAATAAATTTGCTGAATGGAAACACAGCAGTTTAAAAAAAAAACTCATTTTTTTTATACATTTTTGGGGGGTTTTCAGCTGTGGCATGCTTTTTAATGACATATGGAACAGACTTATTCACATGTGATTTAAAATCTTATTTAATGGAATCACCACCATTGCAAAATTGTTTTGTTTTTTTTCGACACTAGTGCAATCTTAACAAACTTTGGTGCGTATTTGTAATGGAAATGCAGTTCTAGAAACACGTAGACACTGTTATATATAATGCTGCTTTAGAGTCATTCATGTATCAAAACTGACAGTTGTCATGACAACAGATTTGATCTGTTGTCAAAATCCCACTGAGAAACATGGAAAAGTATGCTTTCAGAAGTGAAATAGAAATTCTGAATAATAATAAAAAGGTTTCATAGGAGTCCTCACGAATATTTATGACTGTTGTCATGAAGTGTCATTCAGTGAATAATGGCACTTTTAATGCAACTTTGCATCGAGTATCATTATTCACTGAATGACATTTCATGACAGCCGTTGTAAACATTCATAAAGACTCCTTTACGGTCATGACTGTTGTTATGACATGTTTATGACAGTGTCATAAACACCTTGTTAAATAAAGTGTTACCCAATAATTTTTTTCAGCAATAAATAGGAGTTTGCTTTAAGTCAATAATTTATTAATAGCGATGAAAAAGGTTGTAGTCCCACTCAGACTATTTCACTTACAAGACAATTTTCCCATGTTTTAAGTGTAATAATCACGACTTGTCTTTACCTGGAATACTCCTCCCTGTTAGATGACAACATGTGTGTAACCACGCTGTTTCTCGGGTGTGCTCTCTGTCCTCCAGCTGTCCATCCTCTCTGAGGTTTCGCACGGCCAAAGCAGCGAGAAAGCAGGCTTCCTGGTTCCAGCCCAGCCAGAGAGTTTCCACCTGAAGCTCGCTCCTCCTCCTCTGTTTGAGGAGTAGCTCCTCCAGGGCCTCAAGAAAACGTCTCCTGCTTCCGTTTCCTGTCGTCCCTCACTACTTTTACTATCCTGAAGCATTAAAACATCAACATAACTTAACATATTTTTGTTTGCTATTGTTCTCCCACTACTGTGACTTTATTCTCTTCATTTCATCTATTCATCCCTCCATCCGTCCACTTATTCATCACCCTCAGGGTCTTTAATGATGGATGGAAATATGAGAGGGGAGCAGCAGCCAATGTGATAATGATATAATCACATGGGTATGTTGCCCACTCTGCCTGCCAGTGTTTCTGTAGAAATGTGTCGTCTTTGATATCTTTAGCAGTGAGATCAAACAGAGCGAATTATGGTGTCTTACTGTGCTTTGGTACCTGAAGCAGAAACACAAACATGTTTGTGATTTTTGTAATAAAACATTGTGCGGTATTTCATTCGCTCTCAGGTTATTTATTGCAAGGACCAGATGTTTCATGCGACTGCCACATGTCCACCGTTCACCCAGCAGAGCTGATTATGGTAAAGGTTCATTCTGGAAAGGTTCTCCTCTTATAATCATGCCTGGTTCCACACTGAACCGATGAATCTAGGACCTTTCATCCAACTCAAATTCAAAACTGCTTCACTGAATCCAAAGGAATGTTATATGTTGCTGTAACTCATTAATTTAAGGTTCTTCAAAGAGTTATTGTAGATGGTGATGGCTGTTGGTATGAAAGACCTCCAGTAGCAGTCTGTATTGCAGCGGTTTGAAAAAGCCTCTGATTGGTGACAAAGGGTGGAAATTAGCACCTGCCACCGGCCAAATGCGGGTAAAAGTATGAAGTGGCGTGTAAATTGGAGCACACACTTGGTCACAAGTAGGCTAAAATACAATAGTTTCCCAGAAAAAACGGGACAGTTGGCAGGTATGGGGATAACACAGGAATGATGACGGCCCGTGGAATTAATAATGAACATGTTTTGAGATAATTTAGTAATAAGAATAATTGTGAATTTCAATAGAAAACGTAAGAAGTAATGAACAACAAATAGAATAAATCTGATGATACCATTTAAAAATGATTAAGACATATCTTCAGTAAATACTATCTGCAGGAGTTGTAGGCAAAATGTGGAAATATTCAACATAGAAAATGATTCCAAGAATGTTCGGGTTGTGTAGTTAAATTTGCTGCTAGTAATTACTTCAAGTAAACTTATTGCACTGCACCTCTGTTAAGATATCCATGGTTTATGTTACTCTACCGTACATATGTATGGTAAACTTATTGTCAGTAAATTGGTTTTCATAGAGTTAAGAATAAATCATGTATTTTATGTCATTTGCTTGTACTGGTGGGGTTTGTAGTTAAAAGAAAAATAACTGGTTGGTGGAGAAAATCTTTAAATTCCACACCTGCTGATGACGCCGTTTTCCTAATACAGTCTCATGAAGTGGATGGTGAGGAATGTCCATCATTTCCTTCATTTTATGTAAAATCTTTCTTTGCACCATCATCTCTAGAAGTTCCAGTCATCATCAGAACAGAACCAGCCTTCTGTATCAGCTTGAGCTCAGATGGTAGCAGTGACCTGCTGTCAGCATCAGAACCAGAGAACTGGTTCTGATGCTGCTGCCCCAACAGAACACGTTCTCTCTACAACAGAACATGCAAACGCTGAAGGATCTAAGCTTTCTCTAGATGTCCGACCTGCTTTGTCCCTTGTTTCCAAACCTTTATCCAATATTAAATTCGGTCTGTCCTGATGGTCAACATAATTTAAGGAAAGTTCTGTGGATGGTAGACATTTTACTCGTGTTATTCCTTCTGATTCTATCACTGAGTTCAGGTCCAGTTTTTTGAGCTGTATCATAAAGCCAGCTGTTAGAACTATGAGACAAGGACTGATAGTTGTGTAAAATAAACAATTTATTGAACAAATGTACAAACAGATCATCATTACAGAGAGGAAATCCAGGCAACACATAATAGGATCCAAACGTAGAACTCTGACATGTCTGTTAGATCTCAGATCGCAGGTTAGGAAACCTCTTCAGCAGAGTGGTGGCTTGTTTCGGTGTCAGACGTCCTCCAGTCATGTTGCTCTGCTCAGACTTGTTCTTCCTTGCTGCCTGGGAAACAGAAACAGAAACACCGTGTTACTCCAGTAGGTCTGTCCTCAACATGCGGAGGAACAGATGGAGCGCAGACAGAGGTAGACCACTCATCAAAGAGTGTCGCTAAGTACCCAAAGAGTGATTCAGTGAGTTACTAGGGTTGAGCGGCTAAAGAATTTCCGGTTCCTATATCTCCCAGAATGCTGTGCGGTTATGGATGTAAGTTCAGTGAAATAATTAAACAATGTTTCAGATGTATTTTCTACTGATATTGATCACTTGTCTCTCTCTCTCTGTCCATATATATATATATATATATATATATATATTTTTTTTTTAGCTCCAATTAATATTTGATCATTTAACAAAGACAAAGCAGAGAAACTGCTTGTGCAAAGGCAAAGCTTGATACGACACAGAAAAGACGAGGTTCTGATTGTGAGGAGGGGGAGTGCAGCTGATGGTTCGAAAGTACTTTATTTATCCCAAAAGGAAGCTAAATGTTGTCATAAATCATATCATCCAGATATCTTCAAAGAGTTGTTGTGGATGGTGATGCTGTGAGCTGGAAGGATCTCCTGTAGCAGACAGTCTTGCAACGAATGAGGAAGCCTCTGACTGAAGACGTTAGCTGCGTTTCCATTGAATTGGAATCATGAGAACAAATTTGCTTAATGGAATTTAGAGAAAAGAAAATAAACTTTTTTTTTTATCAAGTTTTTTGCACTATGATGTATTTGTTTTCCAGCCTTATGGTAGCATATGTAATTCAAAAACTGCAATGGAAACGCCACCAGTTGGTGGAAGGAAAACAACCAGACTCACCTCCGCTTTGTGAACACACGTGTAGAAGGTGTTGATTTCATTAGAGCAAAGGCTGTCCACAAAGTTGTTCTGCTTCCAACAGGCCATCAGGAGGGACATCTCAGTGATGCAGGACGCCTCTGGAGACAAAAAAAGGTAACCTTTAACCCCTACCACAGCAGAGGAACAGCCGCTCACAGCTCGATTCTTACCTCCTTTCCTGGGTTTCCTGTTGGCCACAGAGTCCTTCAGGACCAGCGGTCTGTTGGGCTTCAACACCGGCTTCCCGTTCTCCCTGCTGAGCAGCCTGCTGACCTTCTCCTGGAACAGAACTCCTCCCTGAGCCGCCATGTCTCTCCAGCGAGCGGATCGGGTCAGAACCGGTGGATGGACCGGAGAGGAGCTGCTGTTCTGGGCTCGGGTATTAAACTCAGAGACTAAAAACAACCGACAAATTCTGCTTCACCTGCCGGGACCACCGGACCAGCACCAGGTAGCCAGAAAAGCTGCGTGATCCGTAAAGCGGATCAGTGTCGTAACAGCTTCTTCTTCGCCTGGTGACGTATGGCTTTCTGTGGAAGAGCGCCCTCTTCAGCGTGATATGAGAGGATTTGGCAAAACATTAGAACCTTCTTCTTCTTCTTCTTCTTCTTCTTCTTTAGGTTTTAACGGCAGCTTGCATCCATTTCTTGTTGCACTACTGCCATCTATTGGATCC